>JMRR01017806.1:0-195073 GCA_000688735.1 Glossina austeni | reverse complement strand
AACTGAAATTGCCGTCTGTAAGCGCGTTTGTATTGTTCTGGCGCCTAACAAAAAATTTGTAAACTACGAAAAAAATTACACATTTGTGTTTTACCCTTAAAAAGGCAGAAACATTAAATATATAAAATAAAACATTTCGCTAGCAACATTTGCGCTAAAAAATTATTGAGTACTACCAGAGACAACGAATTAACAAAATATTGTTCAAAATACGAACTAGTAGACTATTACGGATTTCTATGCTTTGTTATGAATAAAAACAGTACCGCTATTAATTAGCACCCAATGTGTGATTCTTCTTTCATTTTCATGTCTATAGGCCAAGGTTCTGAGTTTTCAAGTAATATGCGCTATGGTATGCATATAAGCGTGTACGTACTAAAAAATATTTAACTGGAGGTATGTATGCAGCAAATATAATTTGTTTTTCTTTTCATCATTTATGTTGAAGATATGAAGAAATCTATGATCCCGAAATTTTTTTACAAATTTCAACGAAAATTTTCATATTTAGAAATATGAAGTACATTTTTATTAAGAAAATAATGATGTGTAGTTTGTTATATTGATCTTTATCTAATTTACTTATTTTATTTATATATTTATTAACTTTATCTGCTTACTCATATATATTTGACATACTTTACTTCATTTTCCTTTATTTCCTCCATGAGTTATTCTACATCAAGCCTATTTAAATCAAACGTTCGTTTTCTCTACAATCTCATCAAAAATTAGTTACCTGACATTTAATTTATGTATATTGCGCTACATACATTTCATACTGGTGCCGGTATGTTTAAAAAGTTTCATCATTGTGGTTTTGCAGATATGGCGTTCTTGCGCTATAATATTTGTGTTGTATAAAATTTTCGCACGAACTGCCTGTAAAATCTCGCTGAAGATTTATGATACCTGCACATATATATCCTGAAAAGTAGCTCTGTGTTTTTTTATTTCGCTTGCTTCGTTATAAACATTTCCGATGTATCTGCTTCATCATTACAATCAATATTAAAGTCGTTTTCTTTTACATACTTCCCGACTCCTTAATTTCTTGTCTGCTGCCGTCTGCGTCCACTCGTCACTTGCAGAGTCTCTGTTATTCCTTTTCGCCAATCCCTATCCCAGTCTAGAAACATATCTTCGTCCTCTTTACGGTTCAAACTTGCGTTGTCCAATTGTGTACGAGGAATCTTCATGGAATATAATCTTGCAATGAGATACCTTATTTCGACCACTAACGAACGTACGTCCTTAATATGAAAATAGTTATTGCGAAACTAATTTCTGACAACATTATGGAGACGATGACTCCAGCGAACATAGACGTCATTTACTTCAATTTGCATTAAGAGTCCTATTGTACACATATTCAAAATTCCTGGCCCCACAGCATGCCTATTTAGAGTATACTAACCAGAGAAATAAAAAACAGTTCAAATTACATAAGCTAGGATTATTAAATAAAATATGCGAAATATATATGTCTAAGAAAATAAAAATAATAAATATTTAAATAAAATAAGATAAAGATAAATGTGATAAGCTACAACATAACTTTTTTTATTAATAAAAAATTACTCCATATTTGTTGATATGAAAGTTTTCATTGGAATTTGTCGAAGCATTTGGCGAACAGAGAATTTAAAAGTCTTTAATTCTTTAAAATAAACAATGAAAAGAAAAAAAATTATATTTTCTATATACATGAATACCTCCTGTTAGGTCTTTTTTCGTATATACACACTTATATACATACCATAGCCCACATTTACTTAAAAACGCTGAAAACGCGACGTCACGTCAAGAAACTATTAACAGAATCTTTGTCCCATGCAAATCATGAGACTGCAAGAGAAAGCATACGTATGGCTGCTCATTTACAGCGTTACCACTGTTATTGATAGCATACGCACAAAAACCCCGCAAGAATCTTTTAATCTTAAATATTGGAACGTCTATTTATTTTGTCGTCTCTGATAATAGATAAAGGTTTTACAGAGAGTAAGAGAGAAAGAAAAACTGAAACAAACACAATTGCTGACATTTGCGCACTATATAGTTGTAGCACTCCAATACGAACATGTGTATGCTATAGTAGAATATATGCTTTGACAAAAATTTTGTGTACAGTTGTGCCTGAGTTTGCTTAATGAATTATATGCGCGAAGATAAGAAGTAGCATACTTAATTTCGCATTATTTGCGTTTGAACATTTAATTTTAGTATTTTGTTGCAAACTTTTCTTTACAAGTAGACTTAACGTATTGTCTGTAATTTGTCACTACTTTTATACGTATCTATCTATTTATTAATACAAAATTATTATTGTAATTATTTTTCCTAGTGTCTACTATAGGTATTTTTCCTCCGAATTGAACGATTGTATGCAATTTTCCGCACCACCTCTAAGGTATTGCACTAGGTGCCTTAGCATTTATTTTAAATGGCTGCTTTACTGGAACCCTATGCCTATGTACCATTAATTATTGTTATTATTAGCTCAATGTTAAAATGAATATTAAATTAGCGTTATTATAACAACGATTGTTAATCAAACACACTGAATAAAAAAATCTTAACAGAACAAAATATATATATATATTTTTTTTAATTGTACATTAGAAATACGTTACATACATGATATTCACAATCCATAACTATTTTTATAATCGATAACCAATATAATAAACTAACATAATAACTACTGTAATAGAATACTTACGAAACAATATACAAGTGTAATAACGTTAAAAAAGGTATAAAATAAAACATTATTATATATACATTATTATAAATATACTATAATACATCTTTTACATTTTTCGTCGGCTAACAAACTGTCTGATTAAAAATATTACATTCTTAAAAAGTAATACTTTAATCAAACTATCTAAATAATTAAAGCGAAGTTTAATGCAGTCATCGTCCGTCACAAATTAGGGATAGTCTTTTCTGTTCGTCTTTTATCGATCAAACAAAGCCTTAAACTAATCCATTTGACCCTGACACATCTCAAACCATCCGTCTTTAAGATAGAAGAGATGTGCACCACTCACTCCTGAGTTCTTAGCTTTTATAAACGATCCAGACAAGTCCGTAAAGTGACCTCATAAATTCCAAGCACTTTTTGCTTTTAGACTTTCTCACCGCATGTTCATATATCAACCCTGACGAATATCGTTGCATCTGAATTTCAGTTAAACCAGTTTCCACAATTTTTAATTTCTCATTAGCTTTCAAATTGCTAGTTTCTGTTCGTCTGTCATATCTTCTAACGTATTTTACAACTCTAAACCAAAGTCAGCCGCCCAATCCAGCATTTCGTCTTTGTCTTCCTCACAATTGCTCGTCTTACACTTAAATTCATAACTAAGCATTTTCATTGAGATAAGGCGAGCTGTCAAATATTTGGTTACGTGCTGAGAAGAATTTGTATTTTTGGGGATGGGGATGGATGCCTGGAAAGAAATTTTCCAGGGCATCCCGCTTCAATTTACCTGTCAAAAAAGCTGCAATTCGTTACAGTTCATAGAAATATCTTGGACCAAACACACCATCGCCGTTATCGTTTGCTTAAAGCCGTTGATCCAATATTGGGCAATTTTATTTTTCTTGCTGATATCGTCTAAGTGAGCAAAATAACCAAACATTCTATTAATTTTATCTGCTTGGTCTTTATATGTTGAGCGTTTGAAAGCGTTTGTATCCTGGCAGTTTTTTGCGACGAAGTCGTCAAAGATATCGTTAAAGTTCTTGAAGAACTTCTAATCAGCATTGAGCATTTTGACTTTTGAACAAATTATTTTGAACGTAATTCTTAACGGCTGTTGCCATAGAATTGCTCAGCGTTTGGCCGGCCCCAGACATGGGCAATGTTTTAAACGGCTGCGGATAAATATGCTTCTCCATTATTTTCGGACATATGCGAAAACGATCATTTCTAATTTCCATTTGGTAAACTTCTTTCAAATCATTGGCAGAAGCTTCGCTGTCTAACTCGATAAAATTACATTAAAAGAGAATGACTTTCGAAATATAAATTCAGGTGAAATTTTTTCATGGGAATTTCCAAATGTGCACATAGACATATTGAAAGCTGCATATTAAATAGAAGCATTTGAATTAGATAATATAGAAATGCATATGATATATATCAGTTTCAATCACGAGAAATTATATTCCCATAATGGCGTGGTTGGTAAAGGCGTCGTGATTAAAGTGCGCGTTTTAGTGGAAGGCGGTGAGTTCGAGTTCGTGCGGGTTTGTGTCCAATCTATGTTTGTTTAAATGATGTTTTGGGCGAAGTCGAATATTGATGAAAACGTAGAAATTATAATAAAAATTTTTTCTGAATAACAATGATAGGAAAAATAGATATAGTAGAAATAGTAGAAATTAGGGAGAATAATTATAACACAAATTTTTGGCAATTAATAGATGTATATATATAGAAAAATAATAGTAATTCACCCAAGAGAAAGCCAATTGGTATTTAAAAAATGCTCAAGTTAAAATACCAAAACTAGATGGCCAAACACAGAAAAATCAAAAACTGAAGTTTCTATTCCTTAAGCGCATACATATAACTGCACGCAAATATTTTAATATTTATTCTGCGAATAGACTCCGCACACATCTATTCTATGATACTATAGCACACAGGTGTTCATAATGATGGTCTTACTCATGCAGTTCATAATGAATTCAGTGATTGTGTTAGTTTCGGTTTTTCTTCTCCCTCTTGCTCTCTTTCATAGCAGTTGTTTACGTTGGGTGTCATAAAGTAATGCAAGAGAATTAAATGTTACAAAAATGGGAAAAGACTTTTATGGTAGTGGTTTTGTTTACGACTATTTCGCTTAGTTCTTTGCAAGGCATAGACCTCAGCCACCAGTGTTATTGTAGATACCTTCAGTCGATAAAATGGTTACTGCTTATCAATAGTAAATTTAATTAACTGTAAACTTCAAAAGAAAAATCTCCATATATGCTCGCAAGTTTGTTTCAATGGCTTTGAGCCGTCTGGTGATATTGAAACCTCAAATCCCTTTGCTGAATACTTCCAACGAAATTTTTCAACTGCTGATTGTGATTTAATTGCTAACTTTCCATATCAGATCATTAATTGGGATTCAATTCCTAACTTGGTCATATCATAAAAAGACGTTTTATATGGTTTCCTATCCCTAAAATATAGTTGTGGGCCTGGGCTTGACGGCATTCCATCATGCATACTCAAGTCATGCTCTGACGAGCTATGTGGCGTTATTTCAAAGATTTTTAATAAGTCCTTGAAATCATGTGTTTTCCCTTTGTGTTGGAAGAGTGGTTTCCTTATTCCAATTCATAAATGTGGAAATAGGGACCACGTTGAGAACTACAGAGGAATTTTTACTCTGCATTTGGATTTTGCTATCCACTCTTACGAATCTCTTAGAGTTTACTTGGCATGTTAATAAGGCTTTTTGACGATGTTAATAAGGCTTTCGGACGAGTCTCGTTGACTAATTTTAGTAAAGCGTTTGACTTAGTTAACCGTAATCTAATGGTCTTCATACTCTAGGTCTCGGGCTTCCTCTTCTACTTATTCAAACAGATAAGCTCTTATCTACATAAAAGATCGTTCAGGTTTCTGTTTAACTTCATCACCTCGGTCTGGCGTTCATCACGGCAGCTATTCACGGCTTTTATTTATTGTATACATTTATGGTCTCCCCTTGGTGATTAAATCTAGCCACGCTTTATTGTACGTTAAAGGCACATCTGGGTGTGCGTGCTGTGCGATGGCAACCTTAGAAGCATTATTTTCCTTGAGAAAGGATAATGAAGGATCGGCTTTTCGGGACGTGTGGATAGTCCAAAGGCAAGTGCTATATACGTACAATATGAGATCACCCAAAGCTGTATAGCTTGGTGTAAGTTCTTGCTTGAACGATAAACCAAGAAATTAAAGGGTGTCCACGGGAGTCAGGTTGCCCAAAGTAGGATTGCTCTGGCATGAAGATGCACACTACCCATCGGAATGCCGGACAAATGCGTTCTTGCCTGACGGTAAGGAAAGGGTAGGCCTCAACCACTCACCAGAGCGGGTTTATTGAGCCATACACAATAAACATTCTAGGCCCCAGCGTAGTTTAGGCCTCTAGCTTATAGGGATTGCCTAACTCTCCGGGGGGCGTGGTTACGCTAAATTAACTTGTGTGTCATCGGGCACCATAGGGTTAAGTCACCAAGGCAGGAACCTATGTCAAACCCCCACTATCATATCTGTACACTGACGACGTTAAACTGATTTCTTCCTTCTTCTTGGAATCGCCACCGTTGTGCGGTCTCCTCCTTATAGACGTTATGTAGATTCAATAGAATCTCTTCAAAGGTAATTCTTTTTGTTTGCCCTTAAGAATTTGGTTTGGAACCGTCTTGCCTCTTTGCCTCCTTATGAAAATACATCGGTTCTGTTAGCCTTGCTATCACATAAGGAACATAGATTTATTCTTGGTGGTTCCTTCTTTATTTAGTTAATAAATGATACTATCGATTCGCCCACATTCCCTGGCGTGATAAACTTTAATGTCCCTAATCGCTTTTCTATGAACTTTATCTTCATTAAGGTTCGTCAATGTAAATATTATTAGAGCTTTCCAATCTGATCAGATTCGTTTGCAGAAGCCTAAATGATATCTATCACTTAATATCAAAATCGGACCGTTTAAAGTCTATCAAAACTACTTTTATACCCACCACTGTAGGATGTGGGTATAATTTTTTTGTTTTTTTCCATAATGTATGTAACACCCAGAATGAAACTTTAGAGACCTTATAAAGTATATATGTTCTTGATCAGCGTGAAATTCTGAGTTGATTTAGCCATGTCTGTCCGTCCGCGTGTCATTGAGGTAGTGTGTCTGTATGCTATTTGTTGTTGACATTCTCCTGGTCGGAAAAATTAAGATATAGACTTAAAACATTGACAGTTTTTGCACGCAGATTGATACTGAAAATAGCGCAAATTGCTCAGCGCACAAGCTCGCAGTGCAGCGTAAAGTGAACACAACTCCGTTTTTCTTAACAAAAATTTTTGGGTTTTTGCCCGTTAATCAGAAAATATAAAATTTAGAAGGATGAAATTTTCCACATTTATTTTACGAAAAACTCTACTCTTTGTGTGCAGAAATGGAAAAAATCGGCTATGGCCACACAAAGTTACAAATTGTTAAATTTTATTTATCTCACTTTTTTGATGTTCTATGCTCATCCATCATAATGCAAACAAGACAGAATGTTTAAAACTAACTCCACAAATGAATATATATGAATATATGTTATCTGGCTAAAAATGGATTTTAAAATGTATATGATAGAAACCGCGATTAGTTTTAGCTTAATGCGAAAAGCATAGCGGTGGGAATGTGAGATTTGGCTCCCGCGGAATATAACTTTCAATCTTGTTATATTTGTAATTTGTTTACGTAAATTTTCTGTAGAAATTTAAAATTCCCGCAGAATCGCATACCGTGAGTGAATCAGTGTTAAAAAGGATAATAGTGGTACCATAGCAAAGTTGAAAAGGTTCGTCTAATTGGAGAACAAACGAAAAAAACAATAAAATGTTGGGAAAAATGCCCGAACAGCCACTTGTGCGTGATTATTAAAAAATTTTTTGGTGGTGAGTTTAGGAATTTTGTGAATTAAAATACAACCGAAATGCCGCTCTTAAAATATCATGCTTTAGGTGAGAAGCAAAAGACTGCTCATCCACATTAAATATGGAGTATCATTAGCCAGCGTTCCAAATTTATGTAGTGTTAAAGTTAGGTTCTTTTTCTTGCAAAGAGTACAGTAGTCAAAGTAGCCGAAACGAATTTAATTATTGAAACTGTAAACTAGTAAGTTCAATTACTTTCTGCTTGTAAGTTAAAGAAAATGTTGTCTTACTTTCTCATAAAATTCTATTTGGCTTTTCTAGTCGCACACTTATCATATTTTTAATTTGTCGACTTGTCTACCAAATTGCGCTATTGCAAATTTGTCATAGTTTGCCAAATATTAAGATATCGATATTTAAATTCTTATTATTAAAGAACTTTGTTCTTCTTGTTAACAGGTTAGTTCTCCTGTTGTCACGCTCCGTGCAAAACTTCTAATACAGCGCCACTCAGATTAAAAATACTAAATTATTGTCGCCCAATACAAGAAAAGTAGGTAAGGTAGTTTAATGAAAATTAAAGATAATGTGGTAGGCGGTTTGAAAAAATAAGCTGATGCGAGCAACATACATTTCAAAAACTACCACAAATCGTAAAACTAATAAGCTTTTTCTAGCGGTAGTAATAAAACGAAATTCAAAGACAAAAGGCAAAAAAGTAGTACAAATTATAATTTTTACAAAGGTAAATGCAAATTTTACAAAAATAATTGTTAACTAAGCGCAAGAAATTAATGCAAAAAGGAAAACGAAATTTTATAAAAACATAATTTTCATGTAAACGCGACAAAAAATAGAATAAAAATTAAAAGAAAATTTTACAGGGGTACAGCGTTTAGGTGTATGCAAGAAATTAATTCAAGAGAAAAATTTCGTTTACATCGCCTGGTATTTTTGCGCCTATTTACTTCGAACCATAAGGAATAACGAGTAATAATTGAACACAACTAGTGTAACTAATATATAGAAAAAACTTAAGGCAAATAAACAATAAATTAAATGTGTAACATACAGGATAGTCAAAAAACGGAAACATAAATAAATAAAAATTTCTAATATTATAAAACTTAAAAAGAAGAACAATGTGAAAAAAAATTATCACAATTTTGTTACATTCGAAAGGTATAATAGCAACCGGAATTAGAAGCATATAGCTCCCATATAGCAACAACCTACTCCAATCTTGGAATAACACCAACGATTGTCGACCGCAGTTTCACCCGCATAAATTAAACCGGCGATAGAAAAAAAAGGTTCATTTCGATTAGAAACGACTTGTTTGTACGATCTGCTATCGGAATTTATCCAATTAAGGGCAATTTTGGAATCTGATCAAAACATTATATTTGGTGGCTTCACGTCGGGGTTTCTTGATATAGCGTCTTTCAAGCGCGCTCCTAATACCGTGGTAACTAATTCTAATCTAGGAATAAATAATGTTTACAAAAGACTACATTTAGTTTTTCCAATAACGAAAGTAACATAAACGGTATCTGCACAAATGATTTTCCAATAAGTTATAGTTGAGAAGACAGTTTCGCTAGCATCGACGAAGGTGTTTAGTTCCACTTTGAGTGTATTGCTTGTGAATTGGTCGTAATAACATCGTGGAGCACGAATTTGTTTTACGTCTTGCCACTTTTTGTGCCAAGCATGCCAGAAGGAGTATCAATTTTCAGGGATCGCAGTTTTCCAATCTATTTTAGATCTGTATAGTTCTTGTATCCTCAAACATTGACACCGCTAGAATCAAAAATTCCCGTTTAATCGAGTGACGGTTTGCGTCTGAAACTGATTTTGAAGCATTCCTGAGGTTTAATTTGAAACGGAAGTCATCTGTTAGTGACAACCAGAGCATTCTTAAGATTTTTTTCCTAACGCTTTCATTCGTGGAATGGATAATTGCGTAATCATTTGTACTATTAAGATTTTGGCAGAGCTGAATTTAAAAAAAGCATGTCGGGTTGCATCCTGCTTCTTGTTGTATTCTTATAACAAGCATGGCTACTGCAATCGCTTCGTTTTCTGTTTCAAAACTCTAATCGTCGGAATAATGACAATCGACTATGACTTTCACCGCACGTCACCGCATCTTTGTCCTCTTTACCTATTGCTACCCAATGAAACTCTTCGCAAAGATCGGCATACATTTCCATCTTAGCGTCGTGGAATCACTTTAATATTGATAAACACGGCTTGGTGACTTAATGCTTTAATTAGTTGATGCAGTGGCATCGAAAACTAAACAGGGTTTCTTTATTTTGTTAACATTTTGAACAACAAAATGAGAAGATAGCAAACTCGGTCTCCAGTTATGTTAACTTCTCAGTTTGTAATATCCTGGCATAGCCCTTTCCTAAATATTCGTTTATTTTATATTGATACCAATCACGCATTCCAAACGATTTAGCACCATTGAGTAGCTATCTTGATTCTCAAATTCGTGTTCCTTCCAAAGAAGGTCAGTTTTGTATCGGAAATTTAACTCTTAGCTTGTTTCTTTCAGTACTTTCTCAGCTATGATATCACTTTCAGACTAAAGGGGCTCTAGTTGTTTTGCGCCAAAATTCTCAATTGACAATCAGACAGCTTTTGCCGCATATCTGCAAAACCACCGACGTCTGTTCGGCATACCAACGCTTCTGAATGCTTCACTTAAACCAAATAGAACGAAGCCTAAATTTATTTCGTGAATAGAGAAGTTTTTTTCTAATTTATAAACTTTTAATTGCCGTATTAGCCTTGCGTGAGGTATTCTAGTTAGAATTCGCAGCATTGCGTTTGTATAGTCGTCTAACTTATTATTGTTCACTGCAGAAAAGTTTATCCCTAAGCTTATTTACTTATAAGGTTTGCAGCGGTACTTGTAAATTTTCAGTAGTTTGCACATTCTTCATTTGGAACGTCTATGGTTTATGTATTGCGCTTATCTCCAAATTTACAAGTTTCTATCAGCAGGGCCACGTAAATTAATAAATGCCATAATTTTGCAATGTGCTCTTGGACTTTTTATATAAACTCGTATAAATTTTAATAAAGTGTTGCCGTTCTTTATAGTCACAACATTATCATCGCTATCACTCATGATTACATTGTCATCAAAAACACTGTTGGCACTTCCGTTGGTCTTGCTTTTATCGTTTTCTCCGCGCAATAATCTGCTGTGATATTTCGAACAAGAAGCCAAACTGAAAATTCTTTTCACATTGTAATGCGTCGAGTTGTATCCTGAACGTAGAGAACTAAATTAAAGATGCTTGGATTTTAGAAATTCCCAGCGTTTGCTTACTGGCAAACCTCGAAAGTCATCATACCAGTAGAAATGGGGCTTATGTTCGCAATTAATACATTTTAATTTGTTCTCTTCAGTAGTATCGACAAATGTATGCTTCATCATTTTTTCAGCTTTGTTTGTTTCATAGTCTGTTGCCAAGGCAACATGTCTGGCTTGGCTATATAGCCGTGGCTTGAATTCTTTCACTCTGGTAAAGAGACTAGAGATTTCAAAGGAATATTTAGCCTAGTCCTGTCTTTTTGGCATAGGTAACTTTCTAACTAGCTCATCAACTAAGGTTCAGTTAACTAACATTGGGGCAGCATCGGCTCTACAAGAAAGCCGTTAAGTCGACTTGCGCAAAATGAATACGGCGGTGGCGGAAAATCATCAAAGTTGGCGGCGAGAGAATGTTAAAAGATGGCGTCGACCGAAAAGAATAATAAAAGATGGGCGCGAGGAAGTCTGCAAGCATTCATGGCAAATTTACCAAATATTTTATTTACAACAGATAACTACATCTTATTTAGATGACTTATTAAGCCTACATACATTAAAAGTCCTAATAATATGCTGGCTTCAAAATAAATAATTTGAATATACACGCTATTTTTTTATAAGAAACCATTAGGCTTCTTTGGAATCTGGGATGAAGGAATAAAAGGTCAAGCTATATCAGCCGTTGACGCTGTCTTTATAATTACGAAACTATTGTTTCCAACACCATTATTGTACTTTTAATATCCTACTTAATCGGACCAAAAACAACATTTATGGCATTCAGAAGATCCTTCACAAACGAAAAGACTGCCGAGTGTTTAAGTACTGACTTCAACCGCAGTTTTAACCATCAGTGGAAACAGCCGAAACTTCAAAAACCAATAAAATTTGAGGCTAACCTCTATGTGTCTTCTCTGGTAGGTTAAAGATTTTTGCTAACTTTTATAAGTTTTATTATTAGATTGGCGCTAAGTTCTGGTAAAACTTGAAAAAACTAGAGTGTTACCTTAACTTGAGTTTTGTACCAACTGACTTTATTGTAAGATAAGTGTGTTGATGTCTAATCGGTTCTGTGATCTGTTTTTGCGAAGAGTGTTTAGCCTTCCGCGCATATTGTCTTTTGCCTCTTTTTGCTTTCGTTGATTTTATGAATAATTTTTGCTTTTAGATTCATAAGTTTGTGATTACATCCTTTAGGTTGTACTCTCTGCATATTGAGAGTTGGTAATTAATGGTTTTCTTTGCCTCATTGAAACTTGCCTAAATAGGCTTTCTTCTTCATATTACTTTTACCTTTTTTTAAATATTCTATCCGTCGAGAGTATTATGTTTGCTTTGTTGAGCTCTGACAAGTAGCGTGAAACCTGTCATGATGGAATGCTTATATACACCGTGTTTTGGCGAATCAAGCCTGTACTTCGATTGCTTTTTTCAACACCTGTTTTCAGAAGAGATCGATTAGATCATATTGGCGGTGCTGTTTCAATTGTCATATCATATTTGAATTTCCATCTCCTCCGGAGGTAGAATTTACTGCCACCCAAATACCAATTGGTAATAGAAATATATTTTTAGCTTCTTCCTACATTCTCTCTAATTCATATGTTTCTATTATATGAGGCAAGCTGGGGATTTTATATATACCGACTTTAGTAAAGTTTTTGATGGTCTTAATTATAAGTTGCTGATTTTTAAACTGTGCTCATTGGATATTCCTCCATTCTTATTAGAATGGATAACTCTTATCTTCTTAATATATCATTTACAGTTCTTTTCAAATCCATCACCTCTGATGAGTTTTTTGTTATGTCAAAGGTCCCTCAAAGTAGCCACTTAGAACCCTTGCTATTTCTCCTGCACGTTAATTATCTCCCTTCGGTGATTATGCCATCCCATATCCTAATGTACGCGGATGGTGTAAAATTGTTCTCTTCCTTTACCTCGAAATCTCCCTTCTATACCCTTCAATCCGATAGAAATAATTAATTACATCGAGCTCAGATAATTTTATAACATCAAACCTAAGAAAATCCAAAAATTTTCCATTCTTAAGGGGGAAATTATTCAAGACTGAGTAGCTAATTAATTCACAAAAATTAGACAATAGATAGATTTGCTCATGCATTTAAGGGTTTCATTTGACGAACGATTATATTTTAATCTGCACATTGAACTCTCAATTAGTAAGGCTCATAAAAAGTTCCAAGGAGCTTGACGACCCATACATAACAAGGAGATTATATATTAGCTTGGTGAGACTAATATTTGGATATGCCCCGGTCGTGGGGTGTCCTTTCTATAGGTGTTACGTTGAATCAGCAGCGTCTTTCGTAATTTGGGATGGGATTCGCCAGTCTCCGTGCTATCTCAAGAAAATAGATTGCTACTTTTAGCTTTACTTTCACCAGAGAAATGTAGGTTTGTCGTAGATGTTTCATGCTTAGTTAAGTTAATAAATGGTGCTACCGGCTCCTCGTTGTTAGAAGAAACTAACTTCAATGTTCCTAGCCATCCTTTTAAAAATTTTAGGTTCATAAAACTTAGTCAATGGAGCTGTAACTATAAGCTTTTCACTCCGTTCAGGGCGATCCTAACTTGGATCTATACTGGCTGCGAGTGTACCGCTCCGCGAGAAATGTACGCGCTTTTTTCTTTGCTTTTTTTATTGCTTATTTATACATGATTTTTATTTTCGTTAGTTCCTTATATTTATAATACTTTATAAAAGTTAATATTTAGTTAAATATTAATTTTTATGAGTTTAATCTATTCGACAGTTAATTTAGTGAATTTCATTTGTAAATAATTAAATATATAAATAAGAATTATAAACGAATTCTGCCACTTGTGAGATACGTGACAGATATCATTCGATGGTCTCGCAGGTGTAGTTATCGAGCAAGTATTCATCATTTAAATAATTTATTTGTCAATAAATTTCGAAATTAAGTTTTCCGGAAGATGTGGAAATGTGTTTCAGTGGAAACAACGGCTGTGTTTTTACAATGAAAGGTATACTATTTAAACCATTACTTTTTTAGTAATATCGTACTTAGTTTTGCGTATAATATATAACTTTTTCGTAACTTTTTGGCAATGACGCTGACGGAGATTTTTGTTATACTTAAATTGTGAAATAAGCACACAAAAGTTAACTCATAGAACGCAGGTAATTTCAGAACGCGTAGATTTCGAGTTCAAGTTGAAAAAAAAAATGCCTACAAAGATAAAATAATTGTAATGTCGCCTCTGTCTATTTACTATCACGAATATCATAATTTTAAACGATCACATAATTTTATTCCCATGAACATCAAAATGTTATAAGAATCATATAATTTTACTTCCATGAATACCATAAGTCTAACTAATGATGATTTTATTTCTACCTATTCACCGCATTATAATAAATCGGGAATAGAATAAAATTGTAAGAGTTTTAAATATACGGTTAACTTATATAAACGTTTAATCTAGACAATGTAATGAGACTGGCGAATTTTACTCCCGTCTCTGAAATTTTGCTACCATAAGTCCACCAGAGCCCATGACGTCGCAACGCTCAGATATCATGAAAATGCACCTGAACCATCTCGAACCTCGAAACAGAAATGTCTCTGAATTTTATTGAGTCAATTTGAAAATGTATAGCTAAAAATGGACTTAATGAAATCTATAAGTAAACTAAAGTATAAACTATTATAAAAAGTGAGAACTTACCATATGCCGTGTATCGGGCAAAAGTAGGAATCGTAAACTCCACCACTTCGTTGAGTAACGAAATGAAGATGGTTAAGTATGTCATTGACGCAGAAAATTATTCATCTATGATATTAAAGAATTTTTCAAGTCCAAAAAAATTAAAATAGTCACCAACCACAATTCAGTTTTTTACAATATAAATATCCCAAAAAACAATCGCGTCATAAAGTAATAGCGTAATCAAAAAAATTAACACAACAGCTAGCAAAATTAAATCTAAACAACTATTAGTTTTTGATAAAAATGAGCGCAAAAATTTTAACAAATTGACAATATGCAACGACGATAATATTAAAATATAAGAGGATTCGACTATCTTCCTAACCTAAAACTTTCTCATCTCAAAAGATGATATAATCTCTCCGAATGTTAGTTCTTATTTATAACTTTTAAGCATGAGCATTCCTGCAACGCGCAAATTTGCAGGGTGATCACCTATCTGAAAATTAACTTCCTTTCGCAACCGAGACAATAATTTCTCAACGTTTAGGTTCCGAACACTTAACACTTTCGTGTCAATTTCCGTGCTATCATTTGTATGTAAATGAAAAAGCAGAAAAAGAAGAGACAATTTTATTCATATTTAATTGTGGGCATCAAAACCCGACAAATAACAAGTAGTTCTAAAAAAAAAGAAAATATAAACTTTAGAAAATTGATCATACGCTTACTCTATATATTTGACATAGTGCGAAATGGAAAAAGAGGCCAAATTTATATGAAATAGAAAAAAACTGCATAAGGAAGAAACATATCAATTAATTATAAGAAGAGAGTGTGAAGGTAAAGTAGCTTTTAGTGCATTTTTCATATTGTTGAAACTAACAATTATTTCTTAAAACAATAGAAATACGCCTTTGTACGTTCGTATGGATTTATCTGGACTTCGCAATAATGTGAAGGATTCTTCTAGCAAATTATATACTTTGATTACTTATCTACGGTGGCCACAGTTAACAGCTTGGAAAAAAATCTAGTAACAATTACGATTAAAATGAGGATTTAAACTATTGGACAGAAAAGGCTACGAGCGTAGCTGTCTTGTTTTCGCATAAAGAATTTTTAACGTTCTGATTTAATGAGAAGAATTGTTCATTTTTACTTAAGTAGCTATTGTTTTTAGCTTAACTAATTACGGAAGAAATAATAAGTACGCATACATAATGAATGTACATTAAACCATAAACTTATGTGTATCATTATTATTATTTAATAAAGATAAATAATATATATACATATATAATAAAGGAACAAAGTATTAGAATAAGTATTTTTATTTTGTTTGTGTCAACTCTTTTTAATATACAATGGCTGTGATTGCAGGCAACCTTCCAGGGAACAGTTGAGTGAACTGCTGCTTTCCATTGCGGACCACGTCGAAGAAGAGCATTGATATTTGGCGTTCCGGTTAAACCTGTTAATAGTGATGCATTTCCTTCCACCAGTAGAGTAGCGCGATGAGTAGACTTTAAATGTACAATTTTTTCTTTGTTTCTAATTTTTTTCTATGTGCTTAAAAAAAAAAAATGTGTAATAGAGTTGTTGCCTCAGGATGATATACGGAGTACAACTAAGAAACGCAAGTACGTACACTTATGTGATTTATTATTTAAAAGGTTTAGCATTTTCTTTCTTTTTGTTAGGTTCAGCTGTAAATGAAGGCCAAGAAAGAAGGAAGCCATATGACACACAATAATGAAAGACGCTACTATTAATTATTAAAGGGGAACGATGAGTCGTTCAACGCCAGGGTACTGAAACTGAAAAATGTGGATTTCCGCTTCCACTAGATCTCAAGTCATTTCGAATATGATGACGAGAAACTTAGTTAAATTCTTTACGTTGCCTCCATACTTTGATCTAAAAGAACATCAGTTTAATTCTTTATGGCAACGAACAATTGGAAGCATCCCACAGAGAATTTGTCCGCCTCTTTTATAATGTAGTAATATATATTGCATATAAAAACAAACATATTTTTTTGAAAAAAAAAATCTGCTTATGCAGTTAGTCCGCTGGTGTCGGCAAGTCAACTAAGCTGCTTTTATTCCATCTTAGAGCATATCATTTAGATATACTTTGTTTTCGCCTTCCACACATAACTGAATACAACAACACAGCTCTTGTCGTTTTCTTGATTTCTTTTTCTTTATTTTAGGCAATAGGAATAGGCGTAAAGTATACTTACGAGAACTCTTTTAGATCATTACTTTAAATATCATTTTGCTACATCTACCCTTTTCTTTTCAGAAATCTTTTTGAGTTGTTATTTGTAATATATTTCAATAAATACATTATTGGTTTTCTGTCATCAAGGATTGTATGTTTATATAAATATAAAATTTTTCATAAATTATGAAATATCCTTAATATGTATGCAAGGAGAAACGCTTTGAATTAATTCGTAGAACAACGAATTTAATTCCTGGATACTTTTCAATCATTATCATTTAGCATCTTTTACTTAATGTTCTTTGTTTCGACATGTTTCCGATTTCAGTATGCAGCAATGTACCCAAGGCGTGTATTTCAAAGGGAGAATAGCAATGAACTCATATTGACTATATCACTTCGTCCGATGCCGTCAAGAGTTAAAAAGAGATTAACCTATTTTCGTTTTGTTACATGAAGTAAAACCCACCCCTACAATAAACAGAGATATTTCGGACTCTCTTTTTATGAATCTCTCTTTTGCCATTGTTATTTGATTTCTATACCTGTGTAGATCAAAACAGGATTTATAGAAAGGGTATATGATTAGCAGTGATCCGCTTGCATCGGTCGTTGGCCTTTTATAAACAGACAAGGTTAAAATCAGACGGCAACAAGCCCCATATAGCCTACACATGCGAGCAAATGTTACAATTCTCATTAATGAGCAATATCTTCCACTTTATTAAATGTTCCGGTTGTCCTGTTGAGAAATAACATTTCTATGTCAGTAATTTTGCTAATTATTAATGTTCAGGTACTTATCAAATATTGCTACTCGTGTGTAAGTACATTTAATGATAAACATATTCCGCAAAAGAAATAATTGCTTACAGTGAAGTACAGAAAAATAACGGCGTTTAATTTACACATTGGTTTGATCAATTTATATAAAGTATATGTTTCGAAAGAAAGGAGTTATTTTGAAACCTCAAATGACCAAAAAGTCAAAGTGCACAAAAAATGAGTAGCATTGTTGCGATAAGGAAGTGATAGCTTCGGATAGTCTTGTTTATACACTACGGGGACAAACAAAATTTATAGTTACTTTATTTCACCCAAATTTTGAAAAATTAGCAAAAGTTAATGGCAACCAACGAAAAATCACATCCTAGGAAATATCCAAAGGTCCTTCAGATTTAAAAGGAAATAAATAGTTTATGAATGGGTATAAGCTCAGTCGATCTAATTTGATTTTAACACTAATAATCGGGAATGTTATGTCATGTTTGAAAGAGCTAACAGGAATATCTCTATCAGTAACTGTGACTAAAAACCGATTTTCGAGATCAAATTGTCTTGCTTGAACACAGTCCTTTCCTAACAAGTACTAAATGCTTCATAGTATTTAAAAAAAATGTTTTTGAAAGAGCCCGCATTGTGAACGTTTTCTTTGCTGGTAAATCGGACCGAGAAGGACATTATCCAAATCGAAAGTCACGATCCAAATCGCGTTAACTTCGGCGATGCCTTGGACAAACGTACTTAGATCGCATAATAATATTATCTTGTAGACTTAGTAGCATACTTGAAAGGCTCTATCTAAATTTAACTAGCTCGCCGGAAAGTGGGGGGTTCAAAATGAAGTTGCCCTATACAACTTTTATAATTGTTTATGTCATGTAGTATAAGTGCGGTGTTATGTGTACCTACTTCGCCAGCCAGTAACAACAAGGTAAGTTAGTTAGAAAACATTTTTATTAATTAGCTAAACAATAGGTATGTTAAATTAATGTCAATGATATAATCTATGATTAATGTTTGTAAGTAACATGTTTGTAATGTTTGTAAGTAAAAATTAATACTACATAACTAACTTAAATAACGATTTAACTCACCAATAACCGAATGTATATTCCTAGATAAAGAAAAAATTAACAATTAAATTCTGCTGGCACTTCGCTCACAATTCAAGTCTTATTGAAGGATTTGAATATATTGTAATTTTTATATTGTAATTGTTGTTGTTGTTGTAATTGTTTGTTTTTTTTTTTTTAATTTTTGTTTACAATTTGTTCTTTTTCATTCAAATTTCAAACTGTTTCTTTTTTGATGAAATTTTAATCGTCACAAACAATGAAAACTATCAAATTTTATAGAAATCTTTTTCCCATGTTTCTATTGAAACATGACACTCGAAACTCAAATCAGAACTCTCTATTTTTCAAAAAAAAAAAATCCCCCGTCCTGAACACTCGAAACTCAAATCAGAACTCTCTATTTTTCAAAAAAAAAATCACCCGTCCTGAAGGTCTCACAGGATACGCAGCCAAATAGGCCATAATGTCGCCGCAGACAGCATAGAGTTGCTAGTCGTGTACGTCGTGAATTAGATTCCGATGTAGATGACGATCAAAAATTCCAACTTAATATGAATTCAAATGCGTAACATAGCCATGCCCCGAACTAATGTTAGCCCTTTTCGGTAAAATGATATTTAGCAGAAAGTTGTAAGTAACGTTTGTGCAATGAAGATTCTAGAACTATTTGTTTGATTTCAAAGACGCGCAAATTTTAACAAATGTAATAAAATTCACATTAATATGCACATTTTTTTATTTTTTTTAAAAATCCAAATTTTTCTCTTCTTTTTATTTATATTTTGACCAAGCTGCCAAAATCCAAAAATCGAATCTTTTTTTTTTTTTCAAAAATAAATCAATCCCTAGTCTGCTAATTATTTTCCAACTCATCAAAAAAAAAGAAGACCTGATTGAATTTTTTTATTTTTGTTGCACGTAAATTTTTCTGAATAAAACTTTACCATCTTCTGCCGAACTCATTTTCAACAACTCCCAGATGTATTCATTATATGATACACGCTGGGAATTTCAATAAGCTCATAGGAATTTTCAGTTAGTGTAGAATTTCTTTTGTTTGGCTTAATACGCTTCTCTAATTTGGTTCTCGATACACCAAAGCCATTAATTTATTCGTTAAATATCTTACGGCACTGAGTATCTTGGACCTTCACAGTGACAAGTGCACAGTTCGTAGATTATGTGAAATTATCACACAACGTATTAGCATTGTTATATATAAATTTCTATTATTTAAATTTCTAGTGTATTTTATTGCTTTAGGGAACTATAGAAGTTATAGGAGGGAACGGAAGATTTCAGTACTGAGCAGCACTGAAAAATGACTACGGTAATTGGTAAAATAGGATAATATGAATTTCGTCCAGAAGAACTCGATGATTAACTAACCGAATTCAAACTAGAAACTTGTCAAGCGATTGAAAAAATTCGTAAGAGATGGGCCAAGATTTTGCGTGGAGACTACTCACCGATAAACCGTAATCAATGAGCTCGCAAAAAGCTTTGCGAAAAATTTTGGCGCCGGAGCAAGGACTCATATTTTCATACTAACATCATTTGACAGTAGGTAATGAAAACATAGGAAACCGGGGGAGAACCCGATAGGCGGTACTTTGGCGACAGAAATAAATATCGCCGCCACAATGATTAAGTGCAGTCTACAAAATTTTTTGTGGGAACGGTTATGAAAAGGGTGGTAACTAGACGTGCTTATGAATACTTAACGCAATAAGTTCGTTTCGTTTCTACATGTATCGTTATAGAAGGATAATATGGCAGCAAACGGTTACTTGCTAACCCTTTGTAAAGTGATTTCTATTTGATTTGAAATTTCATGCAGAGATTAAACTTCATCGTGCTCAAATCCCGCCGAGCTACGTTTTCAAAGGTCATTTCCCTCATTATCCATTTCTTCGGAAAATCGTGGGGATATAGCGGTGATTTTTTAATCATAATCCCTTGTTGTTCTCCATGCTTACGTATTTGGAGAAAGATATAAATAATTGCAAGGGCACTCAGATTGTTAAACGTTTGAATTCGTTATTAGAAATTATTAGTAACAATGGCTATAAGAACGAAAATAGAACCGGAGAGTGTACAGGAAAAGTGGAACTGTGAATCGTAGAACATAAGAAGAATGGGACCGTCATTCATGCAAAGGAATGTTTCGTATGCGCCTATATAGATCGAACAGTGTTTAGAAAATCTTACCAGTTATAGTAAGGATTTTATGATAATTCGAACAATTCACGAGCAAAATTCTGTGGAAAATATTTAAAGGATCAAATCTCCATTTCGTTATTTGAAAGTTTGGTTCATAAATAACCACCTTTACCAAACGTTGAAAAATTCAGTCATTTAATATATATTGTATAACAGATGAAGTTTTAGGCACAGTAAAAGCATTTCAAATGTGTGGTACAAACTATCCGAAAGCTCTGGAAAGTCTTAAGAAAATTTATGGTAATAAGTTTTTGATTTTTTGTGACTATGTTGGTAAATGATTTGACCTTTCTTCAATGGAAAAACTGTCAGCATGTGCCTCAAGATCTTTAATTTATTCAGTTTCGATTATATGTGAGGCTTTATTACCAATTGGTGGCGACAAATACATACTAAATGCTGTTTTAATTTATTTAATTATGCCTAAGGTTGACCTCACAACCAAGTTAAAATTGGAGAAGCGTTTAACATATAAAAAATTATCATTACGGTCTGACTGTCAATTGGTATTAAATAAACGGCATCATTGCAACTGAACAATCGATGGGCAACACAAGAGCCAAAATTAAATCTAAAAATAACAGTTTCACAACAGTTACAAAATATGTGCATGTGTGCTCTGACGAAAAAAAAGCATATGGTTTCTAAAGCTTGTAATGATGAAAATCAGAGTCGACATTGTTATTTATGCACGTCAAAAGAGCCACATTCGTAGCGATGACAGTTTCTCAGCGTTTCGACTTTGTTAAATTCACATCGTTTTGCATCAACTGCCTGCGAAAGGGTCACTCATCTGAATATGCAAAGTAAGACATTGTAAAGTTCTTGCACATCCGCATCATACGTTACTAGATCAGTAAGTGGTAAATATTATTACAAATTTCCACTTTTCCAAGATACGGTTCCACTAGATCGTGGATATTATTTCCAAGAGAAATGCACTTCAGAATTCTTTTAACTCTAAGTTTTTTTATCTACAATCCATTCTTTAAGGCTAGGATTATTTACAATTTATTTTTTTTAATGATACTCTTTGTTTGCTCAACACAACTATTATTATTTTTTACTCGAATGTTCTCTTACGACTAAAACTGTCTTCCGCAAATAGTCTACGCAAATAGTCATGTTACGATCACCTAACTTCATGGCTTCATTTTTAATCCGTTAACCTGCTTTTCTGCTAATCGTTTTCCTCGGCCGGCAGCTGCATGACGCGCCGCGAATATGCACTGGGGAATTTATTACTTACGAAAATCAATTAGTTAGCATTAAGTGAATTTGGGATTTTCGTAACAATATAATATCATCGGAAACTAACTAATTTTCAGAAGCTAAGATATCTTCGATATCTGCTGCGGTGTCTAATCACTCAAATAGTTTGAAAGAACTCGTTAAACTTGTAACTGCATTAGTCAAAGTCAAGGATGACTTTTGTAATTACCACGTGGATAGAGTTTTCCTAGATTCAGGCTCGGAAATAAACTATATCAAAGCCTTGTCTAAAAGGTTCACAATTTTGAATTCAAAAGCCAACTCTGAATTCTGAAACACATTTCTACTTATAAACTAGACTGAGAATTGAATTCTGGAAAGTGGTCAATTTCATCGAGTTAGCTGGCCTAAATCTTAACGCATAGATTTGTTAATAGGAGCTGAAAAGTACTTTGATTTGTGTGTGTCAAACACGCCAAACTTACAAAAGACGTTTTTGGGTTGGACAATATCAGGAAAGTACATTCTCTACAAAAAACGTATAATCATGTTTCAATTAGCAGCAGTGATTGTGCACTTGGCGAATTCTTACAAAAATTAGTAAGCAAATTTTCATCAATTATGTGAATTAACGATTATTGTCGGGACGATTGTGTGTACCTTTTAAATCAAATCCTAAAGAATATGGACAATCATTTCAAATTGCAAAGAGACGTTTTTTTTGCTGTTGAATGTAAGATAAGAAGAAATCCCAGCTTATAAGACAACTACACGAACTTTATGACGGGATAGTTAAATCTGGGGCACGTATTATTAATTGAAAACAGCATATCAAAAAAACCCCATTATTTAATTCCACACAGCAAAGAACAACAACAAATGTTCGTGTTGTATTCGACGCGTTATCTCTCACAATCACAAAATATTCTTAAGCCTTATTTTAATGGTGGGTCCAACTATGCAAGAAGAATTATTTTTAACTCGTTTTCGTTTTTGATTGTATAAATATGCTGACAGCAGATATCAAAAAAGTGTGCCGTCAAATTCAAATTGATCTTTATCAAAACCAATTTCAGTTAGTTCAATGGGGGGAAGACGTCATTAAACCTACTACGTTGTTTAAACTGTCTAGCGGAACTATGCAGCAAGACCATGCCTATAAGGTCACAATTCATTAAAAGGGACTTTAATGTAGATGATCTACTAACAGGTGCAGATAGCCTAGGCAAGCTAGAAATTATTAAGCAGGAGTTGTGTATTATATTGGAATCAGCTGGATTTCCAATCACTGTATGAAAGAAACCAAAAAAGCCGAGAAACTTCCTCCAGTTAATGAAACTGATTTTTCTGGAAATTAATTAGATTCCGTCATCAGATGTGTTGCAGTTTCCCCTTTAGAATGATATCACTCGTTACCTCGCATCAAGTTGTGCGCTACTTGCGCTTATTAACAAAACTATCGTTTAAAGTATAACCACTGATTAATTTTAAATTGTAAAATGTAAAGGTTTGGGCCCATTCGGAAATAACATTACATCGGACCAAAACTCATCCCTCTCTATTACATGTTTTTATTGCATATAAAGTTGCTGACATTCAAGAAGCGGCAACAGAATTAATCGCGCAGCCATCTGAATTAATCAACTCTATTTGATTCAATGGACCATTCTTCTTGGCGAAATCGTGTCAAAAATGACCTATTAATCCACATTTAAATTTATCGAACTATCAATTATCACTTCAAAAAACAAATAAAAAATTTGTCGACACAACGGTTGAGTGTGAAAATGAAAGTTTCAATATAATGCAAAATACAAAATTTTGTTTATCAGTACCATGATGGATCGTTTCATCAAAGGATGTAAAAAACCCATTTAGCAATACTGCTCTTTAATTCCAGTGAGAACGTTA
Organism: Glossina austeni; assembly: GCA_000688735.1. Lineage (NCBI taxonomy): Eukaryota > Metazoa > Arthropoda > Insecta > Diptera > Glossinidae > Glossina > Glossina austeni. Next base: position 170,949 of record JMRR01017806.1, on the reverse strand, counting down.
GATGGGCTCCTACCGACCATGATAAAGCGGCAAGCCGACTTATCCGAAATAGAGGCTCTTTTGAATTCAAAACCAATTATATCAATGGGTGAAGATCCCAACGACGGAGAAACACTTCTCATCTAATTATAGAACAGGCAATCGACACGCTACCGCTAGAATTAATCGGTGACGTGCCAGAGGACAAGATTTACTCTTTACCGAGGTGACGGTGCTTATGCCCGCGTAAGGTTGCAAGATAATCAAAACTTCAAACAGGAAAACTGGTTTTGATACACGTGGACATTTGCTGAGTCGAGTCGTCAAGGTTACTGCAAGAGAAGAAAAGAAAGTTCAAGTCGAGGACGCGAAAACGGCCAATGGCATTACAACAACTCTATGCTCGCGTTGTAGTCGTTGTAGTTGTAGTAGTTTGTGTGTAGAAATTTTATAATGGCTTTTTCTTTGTTTGTTTACTTTATTAGTTTACATGGTTTTAAAGCCTAACTAATTATAAAAGTGTTGAAATTTATTGAAGTATATTGAACTTTTTGTGGTAATATTAATTTTGGTTTTTGCGATCAGCATTGCTGCTTTCGAACGTCTGCGTTGGTTTGGGGTGCTTCCAGTCTTTTTCTTTGTTTACTGTGTTTTTGATAGTGTGGAGTTTACGTCAAAATTAAGAGCATTTTTGAATACGTGACAAATATTTTTTTTTTCTTTTTTCACAATCTCAATTTTTTGTGTTGCTTTTTAACATGGAGTGTTTGTTTACATCATGTCGAACAAAAAAAGGCGCTAATTCTGAACGATTCACTAATTGTTGGCTTTGCGAACAATTTTGCCATGCGAAGTGTGCAGGTATCACTAGCCGCGCTGCAGACATAGTTCTGAGTCCTTCGAAAGCATTGCGTTGGTCATGTCCTGACTGTGCGGAGCGGGAAACTGACTTTGATAAAGTTTTCACGGAGACGAGGGATAGTTTTTCTCAATTAAGTAAAAATCTCATGACATTCTGCGAAAAGTTTAAAACTATCGCTATTTAGAGCGATCATCTTCTCTTCTTGTAAAAGATCAACTCGTAGTGTAGCGTACAGTACTTGACCTAAGGTCTTCGTCTAAATCTTATAAGACGAGTCATTCGAGTGTTCCACGCTACAGTAAAAACTCTTATGGAAACTAGATATTCACTATGTTTGATAGCCCCAAACCGACTCACAGAATTTCTAAAAATCAAGCTGTGACTATTCTATATTAAATTCCCCAATAAAAAACATTTGCTATCCAAACAATTTTTCTTGTTTTTTACGGTCATTTCTTTGCAATCTATTTTGCAATAACGAGCAAAACTTAAATTTAAAATAAAAGTTTTAGTAAAGCTTTACAATTCGTATAATTATTTTTATACGCATTTAGAATTTATTTTCTTTATAATGATTTAGCGATATACGGATATTCACATATATATATATTTGCCTTTCCGTCTATTTTTTGTAAGTCAATCAAGACGAGAAGTCAATCAATATGAAAATGCCTAAATCTTGCCTAGTCTTAAAAATTATTTCTTTAGCTCAATTAATAATAATAAATGCTATGTAGATTAATGATCACAGATAATAATCTTATTGAGGCCTAAATTACGATTCATGTTTAGGAATACAGAACTATATTCTGTTAGTAAGCCGACCAGCAATGGCAGTCGTTTGCAATTTCCGTGGTAGATAGTGTCTATACATAAACGTCTTTCAGACAATAGGGTATATTGGCTCATCTGTGTAATATTCATGCCACAGCAGTATAAGGGTTCTCTGTTCTCTAGAAAATATCCTCTGATATTTACAAAGGTAAAACCCAGAACATGAGCTGAAACGTGATCCCATCTTTTTAATCCACATTCGCACCAATCTATATTGTAGACAGCGGCTTTCAACCTCCGCATCACGGCTACCTTACGATTGGAAAAAAGCTCACATCCATAGAAAAGCGTAGGAAGAAGGTAAGGTTTGGCCAACACGTACCTTATATCCAATAGGGTGATGTTATGTGTTTGATGTTGGGTAAGTAGTTTGGCGTACGTTTTAGTAGTAGCGCTATTGACGTAATTTTTCCCACATGTTAAATTTGTCTTCACGCAAACACCAAGGTGTACAGCCGTATCAGCCCTATCCACGTAGAGCCAGGTTGCTATTTATAGTTATTCTTAAACCAGTTGAATGTCATATTAGTCTCTTGTTTATTAGCAAATTTTTTTATTTATTATTGTTCTATGTGAGTTGTACATCTTCCGCATACACGCGCATTGCTGTCTACTACACAGCTTGGTAGAGCATATATGTATAGTTTAGAGTGGCCCCTTGTCCGCTTGGACAGGTTGGCCACTCTGATATCATGCTTGAGCATGTGAAAATCTACGATCTGCCGACTAAGCAGGAGCGAATAAGCTTCATTGCAGTGTGCGAGAAATTGTACATCCTTTCAAGCTTAGTGCAAAAATCAAGATGATCAATCAAAAAAACGATTTTGAAAAGTCTAATGCCATCCGTAAACTGCGTAAAAGCGGTAATGTAGCTATGCTTATGTTTGAAGCCAAACTGATACGAATCATTTAAACGAAGCTCTAAGAGGTATTTGATTATACAGTAATTTCTCAAGAACTTTCTTAAGGTATATAAAAATCCCTATAGGCCGGTAATCATTGATTCCTCTGGTCATCGGTAGCATTTTTGGATGCTTCCAGCTTCTAAGGAAACAACTCTTCGTGATTATTGTGTTTACAATGTTGGCTGTGTAAAGCAACTATTTCGACAATAAAAGTTTAGTGAGTTTTGGACACAACTCATCCAAACCACGGGCGTTTGAATTCACACACAGCAGGCCTTGGACAACAATTTCTTGAAACACACTGCTAGTGGTGAAACCGTACGGAAAGTTATTAATAGGGGATATCGTACTGTTCCGTTATTATTTGACAAACTTTCCATCCGTAGATGAATTTGCGAAGTTTGTAGGCACAGAAATTATATTTCGGCACTTTTTTCTTAGCGCTGATAGATTTTCTTAGCAATTTATATTGTTCATAGAGCTCAGTTAGCTTGAAACATTTCCAACGCCTATGCACCATATTCCATTCCTCTTCATGTGGCTACAAGGCTTTGCCTCTACAAACATGTTGGAAAGAGGCTTTAGTTTGTCCTCGAAAGATTCCAGCTTGTCATCAACCCTTTGTGTGTAGCAGATTAAATCCCCCGTTATATCTTCTATCTTATCTATAAGCATCTCATTGTTCGTGTTAGTTAAGTCATCCTATCTGACGTTCACGTTGGCCTGCTCAGAGCGAAGTGACATATTATAAAAATGTGGTCATACTTGGAAAACATAGAAGCACATAATTGATCGTAAAGCCGGACGATTACACGTAATAAGAAAAAAACCAAAGGTGAATTAGCCGTTTGAATAAAGTGCGGTGGTGTCAATGGAACATAAATTTAAGGCACACAGGTCAACTGTGAGTGAATTTCCCGAGAATAAATTCCAATTAAAGTCACTAGTGATAATTATATCTGGCTAGTATGTCGATAAGTTTTCAAAAATTTAATCGAAGAACCAGAGACGTCAAGCAAACCAAATTCAATAAACGAGCTTCTTGCCGATCTGCAGATATATACAACGAATGTTACTTCTTACTCCAAAAGCTACTCCATTAACAGTCGTCAATTTGTCCGCACGATAGATTCTATATCCGTTAAGACGAATAATGCTATCTGAGAAGTCAGGATGAAAGCAAGTTTCAAAAGGACATATTAAATCTGCACCTGACTTTTCAAACAAGTATCTGAACTCCTCCAGCTTTTTACGGAGACTTTGCTTATTAATGCATCCTTTTAGATCATATTTCCGCCTTGCTACGACACGTATCATGCTGTACGCGTTGTGTCGGTCACTCACGCCAAATTTTATTTTATTACGTGTTTCCATGGTTAAAGTGCTGTATACAGTTACTGTACCTACTTCTAAGGTTGAATTCCATTGGTGAGTTGGTATATGTATAGGGTGATTAGTTATTGTAAACGCAATTAAAAAAGATATACCATAAGGACCTTAGTAGTGAGTATCAGTTGTGCTCAACAAATGTAACTTCATGGTGCATAAAGTGCCTGTTGCGTCACATGTTTACATAAACCCAGCTATTTAGATAATAAGGGGAAATACTTAGAGCAAACGTTTACTTTTGTAAGAAACTTCTTTTGGCTTTCATATTGTAACTTTTAAGCATGAAAAACACTATTTTTGTCACAATCTTTTCATTAGCAATTACAAAAAAAAGGTATTTAACATAGTTCGATTCAGATATTTGAATGCCGTTAAAAGGCACTGCAGAGCAATCGCCTACTTTTAAAGTAAAAGCGTTGTGCATAGATATTTCAGCATTTACGCATATGTTCTACTTCTTCAGTTCGAAGCTTCGTCTTTACATTCGTTGCGTATAGTTAAAGCCGCATCATTTGCATATGCAGGGCCAGGCACGTTTTCTGCCAGCTGTGTATTCGACGAGAATGTCGTACAAAGCCCAGCGCTTGATACATTACCCTGCGGAATCTTTCGTTGTTCACTTTAGGAAAAAAGAACCAATTTTATAAATAAGAACGAAGAAATATAGAGGACGAATCAGGAAGGTACTTTTTCAATTTAAGGAGAAGTCCTGGATACCAAATTCTATCAAAAAATTGTTTCACGTCCAAGAACACTGCCAACGAATATTGTTGATTTTCTAACCTATTTGTTATTTCTTCAACGATTTGATGGCATTGTTCAGGTGTCTGGTGAACACCAAATTGACGCTCACACATTATGTTATTAATATTTTATATTTTTCTTTGTAGCAGGAAATTTCCCTAGCCAATGATTTAAAGAATTTATACCAGTTTCAGAAAAAATCACTTTGCAGGTTTTTTGAAGAGAATCAAAATCCATATCGAAAATAACCATAAGAAGTGAACGGTCTAAACAATATACGGAAATATCCGAATAAACCACAAAAACCAGGATATCCAGTATTTCTTTTGGACCACTTGGGTAGTGTGTGGGTCTCCCAAGAGAAAGTACCATAAACTTGTTTTTCTACATTCACTGGTAAAGTTCCTTGTCAATGAGATTTTCGAGCCGTGCGCTCCACCAAAGAGCTCCGTCTATTAAGATTGGAGTGGACTCACTTACAATGAAGTTCTATAACCTGATGAAACTGGTACATCTCAACGATATCAAGCCCAATTGGGCAAATTTAGTGACACGTTTGGGGAAAAAGGACTATTCCAAAGGAACTCGGAAAATGATCTTGCTTCACCACGATTGTTCGAGTACATCTGCCCCTATGCAGTAAAAACAACACAAAAAGTGATCTTCAACTCATAATGGAAACTGCTCCCGATCGCAGCTTACTCCCCGGGAATGGCTTCTTTTATACCGTTCGTTCAGATCTATGCAATCATATTTAGCCGAACAGCGGCTCACAAAAATTGATATGTATGGCCGCATTCCTATCAATGCTTTGTGGTTGTGCACCAAAAACTACCACGGCGCTGTCTTTATTTATGTATTTATAAATGCATTTGATCGATTATGTAAGATTCATTATCATTTATTTTGTCTTAACGCAATTAACGATATGCAAACATAGGCTACGCTTTCATTTCTCGTAACTTAACTTATGTCTCAATTCTATTCCACTCCTCTTTTGTTCTAACTTGAGCGCTCGCTGAACCAATATACGATATTATTTTACTACGACGGCAAAATTCATTGGAGTTTTTCAGATCGGTGTCGTCAGATGATATTTTGCGATCTTACCTTTGGTGATTTCTTTTCGATTTCCGATAGAGGATTTATCAACTAAATTTCTGAGCGAAGCAGTGTTAAAAATAAAAGCGCCGCATAAATATTTTGTTAGCTGTATTTTTCTGCTATACTACTATAAAAATTTTTCGTTTCCCTCTTTGGATTTTCGGTTATAAAACAAACATGTGTGGCACCGATAATCTGTTTAGCCTCGACTATGGAGTCGTTAGAGTCTAGAGGACATCAATAATTGGACAGTGGTTGTTATTTCCTATGCCTAGCAAAGGCTATTGTTTAGAATGCGGCTTGTTGTAAAATTTGGCATTTATATATTATATATTTATATTTATTTTTTTAGCTACAAATACAAATTTTCAACCGATACGCAACATCTTAGAACTGTACTACATTAACTTTACACATAAGCAAAAATATTATAAGGGAATAATAATAACATTGAAGGTAGGGAAAGATGTACTTAACATTTAAGTAATATAATAAATAATCACTAAAACTTTGCATAATGCACAACAAAACAAAAATATAATAATATGGGATTCGGTATAACAAACTGAATGGTCGTGTTTTCGCCCAAGGACGAACGGTATTAGAAATGATTTGGGGTTTTTCAGCCACTTCTTATATAACGCCTTAAATTGATATAAAAAAATTGTTTAGTTTTCAGAATTTCGAGACAAATATCGCTTGGTGATAGTATCTCGGCTTGCTCAGTTGATGTGAAAACGTTGGGCAGGAGCACTTTATTGAACTAACTAACTAACTAAACGAAATTGGAATAGCAAACTGGTCTTAGAGAATTACAATCTCGTCTAGCAATAAAGCGAGACGTATACTTCCCAGGCGAACAACTGCTTTTGTATTTTTCAATTAGGTTTTTTTTATTGCGGATCGTTCTTAAATACTTACTAAACGAGACAGAGCAGATGACGGTATGACCAGGCTTTAACAAAACCAAGACAGAATTAGCTAAAAAAGATAATAATGAACTTATAGTTCATTGTCTAATACACAATTTATAATAAACAAAGACGGCGGTCCCAACATAAAGAAGCGAATTATGAAGGTATGTAATTGTTTACTGTAATTAACAATTCCCCAACAGTTTTGTGGATTCTCTCACATCTAAATATATGAAAATCAAAACAGAAAATTTCACTATCAATAATCTTCCTCTTAAGCCAGGATTCAACATTGTAATATTTTGTATTTAGCTGGGGTTTGCTAAATTCAACAGACTTTCATGAGAATTCGAGACTGATTGTTATTCGGTACTCTATTCATTCATAGAATTCGATACTCTTCTTTTGATTAATTCATCATAAATTGCCACAGTGTGTATTTGATTAAGCTATTTTTTCTTTTCTCATAACTACTTATGATTGCTTTACTCAATCATTCGTTCTCAGTTATGTTTCGCTTGTTCTTTTCATATTTTTTTAATATATTCTTCATTTTGATGTGATTAGGTAACATTAATATTATTTTTACTAGGTTGGCACTCGAATTATCGTATTATTAATTATATATAATTAAATAATTTTGCTATATGCTTAGTAAATCAGATTTGATACCTTTATTTTTCTTTTTAAATTTCTGAATTACATTTCAAGTTTATTTTGCAGATTGACTTTTAATTACTGGTTTAGCTAATTTAATATATTATTGACCCGTGGTCGTTTTATTTTTGACGATTAATGGTATAATATATGTTATAAGGTACATTTTTATTACTTTTATTTGAGAACAATTTTTGTAATAATTAAGACGAAACATTTTGTTAGGAAGCTTAGAGAATTTTCCCTTTTCATGATAAATCATTTCAAATTTCTACTAAGAAACTTTTTTGATTTGATACCTTTTCCGGTACATTATTTGTTTAATAATATATTGTGGCTTTCTTCTTCGTTCACTAAGTTTTTCTTAGTTTCATTTATTTTTCTTCGAAAGTTTTTCCTCTTTCAGTAAATTGTTTAGAAATTTTTGGTTCTGCATTGTATTATTTCGAGTTTTTTATTATCGTAGATTTGAGGAGCAGTGACGTACATGCACAGCAAAGGACAATCGCGTATTTGTTGTATCCTATTTTTTAACTTAGTTCTATTCCACTTCTGTTTGTTGCAACTTCTGCGTTCGCTGAATCAGGTAATAATATCACTTTACTAAAGCGACCAAACTTATAAAGACGATATTTTGGTGCAAATGTTTGGCGATTTCTTCTCGCAGTCTGGCAGGCGCTTTGTCTGCTTTAACTGCATTGACGCTATAGCTACTTAGATATCATTTAGGGCTTTCAATGTGTTTAGTGCTAATTATATATCCATTTTATTACTGTAGTTTTATAAGAACGACATGAGGAATAGCGCTGCGAATTCCAGGGGGAATAGCTAAACTTAGCACACTTAGCAGGTTAGATAAGACTTCAACTGTCATTGCGATCAATTATATCGTCTTCTCAGCATGCTGTTCTAAAAAGAGATTTACAAATCTAATTTGTTAGAGTTCATTTGCTGTGGTTATAATGGTTTCCCTACAGCGCGATATGCTATTGTGCATATTAGGCTATAGCAGGTTGTTGCAGAGCGTATATAACATAGAATGCATAAGTCTTATAGTTTGCGATGTATAAAAATAGATTCTGGTGCACCCCAAGGGAGCAACGCGCAACTTTACGAAGTTGCAAACATAAATTGATACAATTTTTTTAATCTTTCAGATATGCCGGAACTCTACATTGACCTACAGGAATTATCTCTTTAGTGCAACAACAATTAGATGTTTCGAAATTTAAGAAATGGACCCTTTTCTAAGAAGATCTGCACTTGCTCTGTTGTCAATTTATTTTGCAGACCGACGTATATAAAATTTGCCCCATTTTCGATATCAGCCTGCGTGCAAGATCTTTCGACATTTTTACTAACTCTGAATGCGATGCTCGAATTTTCCCTAGCGGGATAATGTTTACAACACATATTACACATATAGGCTTGCGGACAGACAAACGGTTTAGTTGAAATAGTTTATTTTTTATTCCTTTAGTTGCTTCCAGTTGAACTCTTGCAGGCGTTACAATATATTAGCGGAACAGAGCTCCTACGTCAGCTTCAATAAAATGAAAGTGTCGTAAATGAATAAAGTGTAAGTAAATGAATAAACAAATAATTCTTTTGTTTTTTTTAATATTACGATTTGTTTTAACACAAGCATGGTTTCCGACTGTCGCAGATATACCTGTTCGTGTAGAAAAATTTCTAATTTCCAGATTTTTTCAATACAGATATAATGTTGATAACCTTTCGAGATACTTTCTAACTTTCTCTCAAAAAATGGATAGGGGCTCCATATCGAAAATATTTTTCAAAGAAGAGTTTAATCTATTCAAAATCTTAAGTTGATGCACAATGTGTATATTTTTATATGGACATTGTGTGTATATTCCCAAGGAGGATTATATTTTCTTCTTATAAGGGGTATAATATTGTTTCGTTTGTAAGCTATTCCATAAATAGGTCCATATAACGCATTAAGAAACAAATTCTTTTGACTCGCCTCACAACACCTTGCTCCGCTTCAACGTATTCCTATTTGTATGTGTCAGATATTAAGCAACTGGTTGTTCTTCCTCACTGTGAAAATAAAATTAAGAAATCCCTTGTTTGTCTTCCTCGAACATAAGAAGGTAAGCTGTAGTATGGCTTCCTCTTTAGAAGAATTTTCTGTAAAAGATAATCGTAAAATATATTATACGACGACAACTTTCAGTAAAAGATATCCATAATGTAAATCATGTCTAGAGACTCTAAATAGAAGACTGTAATAAGACTGTAATACTATCTTAAACGGTCTCGGTGACAGACAAAAATAGGTAAATATTTAAAATGTCAACAAGCTAATATTAAAAAATTAAACGACAGCAGTGCATCCCCTCTACATATGTTGGGCGTGAATTTATTTGCAACTATAAGTTGCGTTTGTAAAAATAAAATGCTGAATTTTACACTTACCGGCAGCTTCCGCAGGTGCAGGCACATATGCACATATGGATTGAATTCAAATTTGAGTAAGATAAGCTATTTATAGAAATTTCTACATCAAATAGAATATCGCTTAGAGTTCTTAAACGAAATCGGCCTACCGTACACGTCTTGTATATATTACACTTTCTGTTTTGCCAAAGTAGTTGGTCGTTTAATATACCTGGCTTTAGAGGAGATGGGAGCAAAACGGAAAAACGAAGAAACTATATTAAAAATGTGCCATAACGACTTCGATGGAATAACGTATAGAAACCAATAGCAATCCCTATAAATTTTTTCTATTTCGCCAATATCTTATAAAACCTCAGTTACATCAGATGTCGTGCAAATTTCTCATATAAAGTGCAAACTTCAGTTTTTAGGGGTACATTTTTATAGAATGTTAACTTTGTAGTAAATATATAATTATATGTGTGAAATAAATAAATATATAGGGGCATCCATATTGTAGTTCCGAAATTAAGCGGAAATAAAACACTTGTGATTGAGATTTGCATCAATTTTTTTTTTCAAGATATCATTTAGAACTTGCCATTATATAAGGAATACAATAAATTCATTATTGTACAACATACAAAAATTGCTAAAACTTGTTACAAAAACAATGGCTCCATGGTTACATTTCGTGCATGTGAAATGAAGCTCAGATTTTGATTTTCTTTGGTGTAAAGAAAACACATCTGATTTTTACATAAAAATGGAATAATTAAAATAAAAAAATTGACGTTGATATTTTTGCCGTTAAAAACTAAAAAAAAAAACACTTATTTGAGGACCCTGTAAATAAAAATGTAAACGCGTTTATTCAAAATCTTAAGCCTGCGAAAGTTTTTTACCTTCTGCTTTAATATTTTGGCACTGCATTCTATTCGAATAGGGGCATATTTTTGTACACAATCCGTATCAAATTTCTAGCCTACCTATATTTTTCAGGTTTATATGTGTGTATAAGGCGATAGAGCGTATGAGAAGCACACTGATAGGAAGCAAAGCTAACCTGCATCATGGTAAGATGCTTGGAAGTACGTTCGACTTTCTTTGTGTCGCTTTACGTTGTCTATAGGCTGTGTGCCTAGCGATTCTAGCTGAATAATGAAAAGTACCATAATTTCGAACTCCTTGATTTACAGCTTAGCTATAAAAAAGCTTATTGTTATAATCTTCATCTATTGTGAATTCATTTGCAAGTCTAAGAGAAGCTGTTGTGCTCAAATTAAATCTTTTCGTGGTGGGTGTAAGTTATCGAGTCCACCATATAAACCAACATTCAACAAACTTCGGGAATCTGTTCATCCATCTTCTCGAAGAATGATAAAATCAGTCAATGCTTTTCTAATGCCTTGAAAATTGAATTTAGGTTTTGCAATGCCCTCATCATTTAGTCTAAATCTTTTCAGCCTTTTCAGAGTTGCGCGTTTAGAAATTACGAGCTTCGTTTGATGCCACTTTGCCATTACACCCACCGTCTTATATAAAGATGCATTGCACTGGAGAAGTAACACTTTCTTCTCTACTATTTAGGGAGGTTATTGTTCCATGATTTCCTCTTTGTATCAGACCATAAATGCCGTATAATATTCGCTATTCACTTTCTTTTTTCAAAACCATAACTTTGCCGCCCGATTGCTACTTTTTGACCACTATGCACGGATTTCACCAAATTCTTTCCACTCAATAGGCTGTCCATTAAAGGGCAATCGATTCCAAATACTGTCTGACTATTATAATTTGCAAAACTCTATTGAATTAAACAAATGAATAGTTTAGGGAAAACTTCAGCTCAGTGCAGATATTATTAGCGGTAGCAGCTATTTTACGGTTTCAAATTGAGCAGTAAAATAAAGTATGACTAAAGAGTAACCAAATCTTCAAAGCTTCTGCATATTTCCCGTTACTGTTCGCCAAAAGTTTTTGTGAAACAGAACTCCAATTCTACATGCACAAACGATCTTCTCTAACGAAATTTTCCAAATTATAGAAATATAGCCATCGACGGTGTTCGTTTATTTAGTTTAGAAGTGCAATATAAACAGAAACAATCCGTGCCACGCTCTTACTTGTTGATAAAAATTTTATTTCATATATCATAAATTCAGCTGTGAATTATATTATTTGAATTTTATTTTTTCTGTTTTTTTTTTTTGAAGTAAATTAATGATGTAATTGATGAACTAACAAAATTATTTTGATTACAAGCTTAACGACTTTTAGGGTCTCAGGAACAGGAAAACAGAGGTAGTCTTGCGCATGCAGTATATTTAGGTAGTAGAAGATGATATAAAATTTTCCGCATCTAAGACAAGTATATGTCCGAGTGCAGCGGTCAAAATGATAGAAACCTTAATTGTAAATTCTTTTTACTTGATGGTGAATATAATAAGAATTCCCCTTATTGCCGTAAAAGTGACCCCTTAGAAAGAAATAAAAACCAAAGAACTTGAAAGTAAGATAAATTCAACATGCTACGCTTAAAGCAACTTGTATTGAAGGAAAGCTAGGAAATATAATAAAAAACTAAGTTAATAGCAACATTACAAAAATGATATATATATTCACTATTATCGGAAATATAAAATAATTGAAAATTATTAGTAAACACTTTACTTATTTAGTATATGTAAGTAGAATGATAAATATAGAAAAGAGAATTGGAGATTAGACGCGACCACAAAATTTGTGAACTCTTCTATAGTTCGCAAATTTGATATCTCTTTTAAAGCTTAACCTTATTTTAGATAAATAGTTAATGTAATGTAATGTAATGTTTACCAGGACAAAGTTACTTCGCCTAATTCAAAACGAGAGACACTTTTCATATATCGCTTAACACCGTATTGTTTTTTCTCATGATGAACTTTAGTTCTTCAAAATTACGGCTAAGAGCAAAGGGCTGCACTATCCCTTACAAGGAATTAAATAAGTATATTATATATATGTAGTATTTTAAATAAGTATAAAGTAAATTTGGTATCTCCCATCTAGATAAAACAAAAATCTAGTATATTTTTCTTCCAGCTGTTTTCTCAGTTGCTTTATATGCCTTGTATTTAAAGACACTGATCATGAAATTTAGATTTCAACAACTCGATTCCTCATCCAACTATACAGTATGTTAAAACCATACGTTGGATAAATCTAACTTTTCTAACTGTAGTCCAAAGTACGCCAGAATCTGACTACATCATGATCATGGTATTTGATTTATAATTCGAATATGAAATATTACAAGAAGAACAAAAAATTATGAAGATTGGAAAAATTCTTAAACTTCTAGATACTGGTGATGAAAACAACGCAAATTCATCCTCTTTACCTGAAATCTTTCAGGTAAACTCTTTCTTAAACTCTTGTTACATTCAGTCCCGTGCTAGAAACGAGCAAGATCCATTTGAAACCGGAAACACATACATTTCCACTCACTTCTTCATGTCTTTCAAAGAAGTCAAAGTTTTCTTATCAGTTTGTTAAGTAAACCATTGAAGAATGCGAAAAGTGGCCAAACCTTTCATTAAAAGCCACTTCTAGTCGACACTAAAAAACTGATATGTTCAAAATCGCACATTTAGCAGCAAAATATCAATATGTATTACGTTGCGCTAATATTGTTTACATACGCCCTCCATGTGCTTAACACATGTTATCGTTTATTTTTGTTTCGCTTTTTTAATGAACAATCCAAAGTTGAAAGTATGTCAAACTTTATGTTTGACTTGTAACATATCTTAAATATCTTAAGTAATTTAGTCGGTGAATTAAGAAAAGGCACACTTTGAAAAATCCAGAAATAATCCAGAAAGGAAAATACACATTCTTAAAGTTAAATAGATATTTAATGTTGCTAAAATAAAATTTTTTATTGTACAAACACAAATACATATGTTAATTATGATCACCATTAGTAGATAACAAATATATTTTCATAGGTTGCATGTACTGTTCATCCCAGAGCCAAGGTATAGCTTTGTCATTGTTTACTAATTTAATGCGAAGTATAATGAACGTGAGCAAACAGTAAAAACGAATAGAAGCATTGCGAATAAAAACATTACCGATTTCGTAGGTGAACGGCCTTAAGAGACAAGTAGGCATACCGGTTTTGGGAGGCAAACAATAAAGAAATAATAAATATTGCTTGCCATTTTTTTTTGGCATAAGGATTAATAACACTCTATGTTGCGAAATCTACAATCCGGACAAAACCACCGTAATATAGTTTACTAACAATAACTGAATATAACAACAATAAAAATAATGTTAAAGAAACACTTTGTCGGGATTTTCAAACTTGCTGAAGTTAATAAAATTTGCAAATAGAAGCCTTCGTTTTGTTTATTTTGCCGAGTACACGTGAATTTGGCAATATTGAAATCCAATCAGTATTGCTATCGTGATCTTTGAAGCCGTTTCGCACCATTACTCTTTCATCGTACATGTGTTTTGGATCTTTTTATTCAATTTCGTCTGATCGTATTGAACTGCTGATGGGGTAATGGTACGCGAAGATCCGTATGGAAAACGTTTTGCGGTTTCGTGTTTCCAGCTTATTTCAGCACCATATTTTTACTTGATTACGTATGTTTTTTTGTCAAACGGCTTCGCAGATTAAGCGAATAGATCAATTTTTTATTTAGCAAAAGCACTAGGTAGCTAAATACGATGTATGCAACTTCAGGTTTTAAGCATTTAACATTGTAGCCACTACATATATTACAAACTTTTCGCAAACCGACTTTACCAATAAACTAATTCCTCTCATTTTGATGTTTCTCCAAGTCGCGGTTGCATGGAGCGCTTTTGACGAAAGCACTTCGGTAATGTGCTGCTGCACATTTTTATTAATTTTCAGCACTTGTTTGAATTTTAATGTTGTTGCCAGCAGAAACTCTAGAATGAAGTAATTTTCAATTAACTCACTCTGTGTGAAACACCTTAAAAATTTGACTAGTTTTCATACTCATTCTGCTTCCAGGAACGATTCGTCGTTCCACTTTCATTTTTATTCGACAGCCTAAGTTGAGATTTTTTGAGTTATTTGCTCGCCTTAAGAAAATCAAGGTTTATTAAACTTTTAATTACCTCGCCGTTTTCGTAGTATCCTGCAGGCTGAACTCGTGTACTCTTTGATGACAAAATTTTGGCAGTACCTTACATGGTTTTGAAGAAGAATCATTCAAAATAAACGAAGGCTTACTTTGTACTCATTAGTTATACCAAACATCTTTACGGGAAAGACAACTGTTAAAAACGCCGTATCATCATCAACAAATTTTTATCTCTCTCTATTGATGGTAAGGCAATTCTATTGATTGTAAGGCAAGAGTTCATAAATGCGCGGCGCAATTTTTTGTGCGAAGCCTTAGGTGAAGCTTGCCACAAAAAATGCACAACAGCGTGACACTGAAAAATTAAAATAATCGAAATTGAGAAAGTTTGTATACATGATAGTAAATGCGTTCAGAGACCTTCCAAGATTTAAAAATCTTTCAATTATATCTGAGTTTCAATTGCGATATTCTGCTTTCTAAAGCGTTTTAAAATAATTGCAAATTAGTTTCTCATAAGTATGAGAGTACTGCTATGGCAGAAGTAGCTTATTTACAATACCATGATTAAAGCGTAACCTATACAAGATTATTATATTTGTATGAAAATATGGCATTTCACCTAGATTGAATATAATATTTTCCTCTTTTAAAGTAAGATGCATGCCTATAAATTTTGATTTCGAGTGAACGACCGGCTAGCTGGCTTTTGTATTGCAGACAAGCTTGAAACAACAAGTGCAATCTGAACTCGCTTATGGAAAACGAACTTAACATGTTTTTAGTCCAACAAAGCATACGTGTTAAGTCGTAATATAAGAAAAATAAGCGAGAAGAGCAAAACCACACTAGTCCTTACGATCAACACCAGTTACGCTAATAATAATAACGTTAACAAAAACAAAATGTTACATTCCAAAGAGGACTAAATATGCGTGTCTGGTCGACTTTTTTTCACTCATCATTAAAAGGTTACATTGAAAACTAAGAAAAACAACAACAAAGAGTAATTAACAACACATCTAAGATCGGATATACGTTTGAAAGTCTTGTGTGTAATTGAACTTTAACATATGTTAAAAACTTCAGTTGGCAAAGCGTTGCAAAGGAAATAATAACTGTTTTACCGTGTGAGGTTCTGGAGAATGAAAGACTACCTTAAAATGTACACTACAAAATCAGCGAAATAAATGGTATATTGCTACATATTTCAAAAGAACGATAAAGAAGCATTAATGCCACAAAATAACATCGCTAATACAAGCGGTATACGCAACAACCTGTTTCACCGTATCTACAACAACTCTTTGGAAATGCTCAGTTTTCTAGACGCACGCGCACACAACGGATAGTCCAACACACGAATGTAATGCGTACGCAAACATGCGATGAATGTTTACGCAGACGTAAAGACGATCAAGCATACGTAAATCTATGCACTGATTGCGTCAGCTAGTTCGATATAGAGTACGTGTGCTTTTTCTATAGTAGAAGTATTGAGTTCTCTTTTTGCTTATTTATTGTTTATTTGTTTGTTTGTTTGTTATTCATATGTTAATCGTAATGAGCACACATTCTTAGCTACATCAAAAAAAAGCTGGTTCCTAAATCTCCTTAACCAGATAATTGCTGCTTGAAAACCAAAAAAGAAAAATACGGTTCACATATAAAATTTTAACTATTTACAAATATTGTCCAACGTACACATACATGTTACCATAGGTATATAAGATAACCCAGCCATCGAGAAACACTACCAAAAATGAAGCCAGAAATAGCCTGTGGGGTCGATAAGGAGCGTAGACATGGTGAGAGAACAAGGGGACACGCATATGAATAGATGGATACACGGAAGCAAAAAAATCGACATAAGAAAGCGTTTATATGTTACACACTTAAACAAACACACACGCCTTGATATGCTGATTAAACTTATAAGTCGAACTAATAGTTTACGCATCACTTTTCTTTGCACGAATTTTGTTATTCAACTCATTAATTGTGCATTTTGTTTTAATCTCTAATCTATATTTAAAATTTACAAATATATTTGTGACCCTACATATATGTGTCATACTTCCAAGTCTTGTAATGGCAGCCCGACTTTTGTGTAAAGCCTTTATATAGGCGAGCCTAATTTAGCTTGACTCCTTTGAAAAGTATGCCGTGGTTTTTGCTCGTCGACATCAATATTTACAACTTAACCATTAAGATCTGTTGGGCTACTTCGTCCAGTTTATTATATGAATACAAAAATAATCGGGTTTGTTATCCTGACGTTATAAAGAACTCAATTTTCAACCCTATCTATAAATGATTATCGCAATGTTAACGACAGTTCAAAGCAATCTGCTGGGTAGTGAATTATAATAATGCATAATACACACTTCTCCGTCCGATATAATTCTTTTTTATCTATCCATTATGGCAAACGAAAGTGATATTTTAACATCAAAAGTTTTAATGCATTAGTTTTTATGTATTTGTTATATATAACTTATTTATTACGTAATAAAGAGAATGTATAAGTAGAAAACTAACCTGTTTTTATGAATTAAAAAAATAGGTAAGGAGAAAGCCAGAATTTTTGAAAACACTTACGTTTTTCAAAGCAATTTCAGACCCACAGAAAACATTTTTAAAACCACAATAAAGCTACGTGGGGATTTATGCACGATGACAAGAGAGCAAAGGAAAACATATGTACATGCAGAAAACTGTGAAAACGAAGAAGAAGAAGCGCTCACAAAAATCCGACCAAAAAGCATTGTCTTAACATATTTGAAGCAAACGTTGCATATACGTAGGTGCTTACGTTGGAATGTCACCAATTCCCTTCAGCGCAAACCAGAGTGTTTTGCAAATTTAGTTTAGCATATTGTATATCGCAAATCGACCATTCAGCAAGCCAATTAGATATTTTGCGTTTGGTAGTATGTTCGATTGATGTTATATGTTGAAGACAAAATTAACAAGAAACAAATAAAGCATAAACACAGTCTACATAAAGTTCAATCTATGCTGTCGCGTTGGTTCTGCTACCAAGCACCTGTTTAACTACACCTCTCCCGACGTGAAACTTCAAGTCTATGCATCAGGTTTTTTTGCACTTTGCACACTTTGCTTCTTCTTTTCCCCTCCTTTGTATTAAGTGAGTGTCGTTCAACAATGATGCACACTGTTGTTTGGCAAATATCTTGGCACATTAACCACAAAGTTGATTTACCGCATTTAGCTGCGCAATAAGAAGGCAGACTTGATGCTGCGGACTTCTTAACATTATATATTTTTATTTAGTTGCTTTCAGGTCACTGTGGAAATTCCAAATCGCGATATTTCGCACTTCAGTACGCCCGATCACGCAGGTATGTTGTAGACGTCTCTAGTTCCACAACAGAATGTAATAGTCACAAAACAACGGACGCGACAAGCTACGTCAAAAAAGAAATTGGCAATCGATGTTTTGGGTACTTCTGTATATCAGATCATCTTGAAGCTAGGACATTCGAAATTGCGGCTTATTTTTTTCTCAACAATACCTTAGAATTGACATCAAATAAAAGGACTTAGGAAGTATCAAGCACACTGTAATTGACAGAAAACTAAATTATTTTAGAAAAATTTTTTTAAATCAACTTTAATTTATATAAAGTAAAGAGCGGAAAATAACAATCCAACAATTTTTTGTTACTATTCATTGACGGTTAGGGTATTTAGAAACATGCATTATCTGATATATTGAAATTTTGAACACCCCTTATATATCCTTTCTTAATAGTGACTGGGACGAAATTTATTTTCAGCTTTCCAGTTGGCTTAAATAAAGTCTCATATAAAATGTAATTTTAATCTAATTAATTTTCCTTCTCTTTTTGTTCGTGTCGCTTTATTTATTTGTTTTATTTGTTTGTGGTTTGTAAAACAGTGTAAAGGTGCATATGCACCTGCAGGCCTGGTTGTTTTTTACACTCTCAAATATATTCCAATACTGGATTTACGAAATATAAAGGATTATAAAGTAAAAAGAAGAAACAGACAGCTTGGTCTTGAAGTCGATTTGTTTCCCTGAGGACGGTCCGCACGAAATCGTGCGGACCCGCAAACCCTCGCAACAATATTTATAGATGATTTTTAATCCATCAAACAATGCAGTTTAAATGTCAAAAATACAAATAATATGCGAACAGAATAGAAATAGGAAGGTGTGGAAGGAAAAGAAAATACTCTTCTATACGCGGGCAGTAACATAATCAAATAATTACGAAAAGCTTTTAAAAATATAAAAATAACTAATAAATAAAGGCTACATCTCTACCAGTACATGTCTATTAATTCGTTTTCATTATTGTACTACTGCTATGCCTAAACGTTTTGACGACCTATAGTCGTCCGCGTTTACATAATATTTTGAAACAATAGCTTTCATTCTTCAAAGAAAAATAGGAAAAAAAAAGATGAGCCAAAAAATAACAACTTACAAACGAATGTACGTTGTTGAATGTAAATATGTATGTTAGTTAATAAACAATGGATCTATTGTTTGCCTCCACTCTTAAGTTAGATTAACAAGATCAATTTGCGAATCATCTTACACCACCCCCTTCCCTCCGTCCCCCTGACAAATTTGGATTTTTTTTAAGATAGGTAGCATATCAAGCAGCTTCAATATTGCGTTAAATTAAACACCGCGTCATCCGCTTAAAAACAACTTACTTGGAACCAGCGAATCGAAGTTTTACGCACAGGTTTTGGTTTTTATATTCTAACAAGATATAAACTATACATTTGGATTGCACTCAAATGTTTAATACCAGCTATCAAGTCATTTGAAGCGAAAATGTCTCTAGTAATTATATTATGTTATGTGTGCCATTATGTACGCATATATGATGTAAGAGAATATGTAAGAGATCATAGGAAATAGTGAAAACCAAAATTCATAAAAGTTCGCCTACAGCTTTATCTACTGCTAGTGAAGGAACTCATGGGTCGATTTAGCCGATTTTCATTTTTTTAACGAAGATTGTTGTAAGCGCAGGCTTAACCCGAAGTTCTAAAGATTTAAATAACATTTCTTGACCAAAATATCAGAAAAAGTCAAAAATGTCAGATTGTTACCACTTATACCTAATGAAGGAAGACGAACAGAAATGTGTGGTTGAAATATGTCTGATATTCACGTTAATCGAATATTTACGTTTATTATCTAATCTTTATATATATGCGTTTAATAAATATAATAGGCCCACTGCCCAATTCAATCATTATCGATTTTTTTTCTCAATATTCTATCTCGAAGTGACGTTTACTTTGCTTTTGGCTTCACAAGAGGATCTCAGGTTTAGTCACTCAAATAGAACTAGAAACATTAGTTCTAAATAAGAATGCAGTTCGGAAATGTTTCAAAAAGACGTTGAAGGTGTTGACTGAAAATTGATTAAACTTGTAGGTTTTTCCCGATCCAACAGCTGACTAGCATTTCGGGGTAAAATCAATATAAACTTAATTTTATGTCCTTCGGTTCAGCGGTTCGAAGCACTAAGAGTTGTCTAAAAATCAAAAATTTTTTTGGAATTTTTAGACTCTTTCGATTTAAAGCAAATCTTTTCAGCTTTGTAAAAACGCCAACTGAGAAAGAGCTTTTATACAAAAAAAAGTCAATTTAAAGTTAATAATTTTACTAAGTCCTAAGACCGAAGTCAATTTGAAGGGAATAATTCTAGTAAGTCCTAAGACCTAAGTCAATTGAAAGGAAAATACCTAGTCGGAATCTCACTCTTATCGAGAACACATGCACATCGTGGGGTTCTGGACGTATATTTCTGTGTATCATCTACCAGTAAGGTATATGCAATTAACATAAATCTAGGTCTGTTTATTAAATATGTATGAATTAAAGTCTAATTGTCGATAAAAATGAATGAAAAATTTCAACATTTATTCTGTCCTAACCATTGCAATCCAAAACATGTAGATCTTCGATCTCAATTAAAACTGCATTACGACGTACATAGGGCCTGTTACGACATTCAATAATTTTGTTTCGAATCAAAATAAAGTGAAAGAGCAAGTGTAAACCTACGTGCTTTTAGACCTTCTTAAGAAGACGTTCATGTGGTTACAATCGTATTAGCGCAAAGTGGGCTGATCATTATTCTACTTGTCTTTTCTGCATTGTTCCTTCTAATTCTTAATTTTTTTGCATTTCTTATCGGAAAATATGATATATTATCTTTGATATACTAAAAATTGTAGACACTTTTAAAATTATATATATATATATAAATATATATATACATATATATATAAATAAGCGCACGTGCATTCGTATGTACGCTAGGAAAGCATTTGAAACCTACGATAACAATCTTACACCCATAGGGTTAGTTATATCTGCTTTATATTAAGTCGCATCACAAAAAAATTATAGAATGTGGAGTGAAAAATTCATTTCGTACAAGAACTTCCGATAATGAAAAATGAATAGAAAACTTTAAGTATATGCGGATCGTCATACCAATTCAAATCGATAATTGAATCGTTGGATATTGCTTTAGTTTCACCAAGCAAATGTTCTTTGTAATGAAACCAATATTTACAAGAAATTAACTTCCTCTTTAAACATTCTGCGAAATACTATGACAAAATATTTCCTTTGCGAAATTTTCGTGTATCTGACATAAGACTACTCTAAATTTCTATATATGTATTTGTGTACTGTTGTATGCACCTACACAGAAAAGCTGATTGAAATTGATCTCGATGACTAATGTAAAAAAATAAATTCTTAAATTTACTTGTAATCCAATTATGCTCATATCTGACAGTATTCTCTTTCTTTCAATATAAAACATTTGTAGATTTCTCCAAATTGACATTTATGATAGAGGAGTATGCCCAATCAACAACAACATGAACAGAAGAATCGATTAAGCCGCATCTGCCACGCTATTTATTCGCCCGACGTACGTGATAAAATTATAATTATTTACGACAGTTTAACCTACACAAGCATTTTTTCATGGCCATGCTTGCAAAAAACTAAAAGAAATTAGACGCTTACTATGTATATGCACCTTCTACCAATACAATAATGTTATTGGAGTTTACCTCTGAATATGCTCGATATAATCGATATCTCGTTTTTGTGGTCCGATGTTTAGTACAAAACTGCTCCCTTATCTTATGATTATCCTATACGTTAGTATTTTCTCAAACTAAGTGGAGTATATATATATAAAAATTTATATATTTTTACATATTGTTATATATACTACTGTGTCATTTCGCAGTAGTTAGTTTATTCTTTTCACTCGTATTCCTATACTCCACATATATATTACAATCTAGTAAATGACGATATATTGTAAATTAGCAAGAAATTTTTTTTTGCTTTGGCCATCTTTTCCAATCTTTCCGTAGGAGCATTAGGAAAGCGAACTACAATTTATTGCGGACATTTTTATCTGAATTCCCTCCCCAAAATTAAAAAAAGTTATATTTACTTTTAATTATGTATATGCCACAAAAATTGTGTTCTGAGTACCTAAACTGTTCTATTAAAAAATCTGTAATGAATCAAAAATTAATAGCTACTTTGGCAAACTCCGGTCAACGATTTGAAACAACGTTGTCTTCGTTCTTGACTAAGAAAAATATTGTCTGCAGCATAGATTCATCAACTAAATGATGGAATAAGTTAATGCGAGCCGTGAAAATAACACATTTTTCTGGCAAACTGTCGAACACATAATTTACGTGAGATAATAATAGATGAAGATGTTATGAGATAAATAATTCTAATTTGAGAGATTTTTGTGTAACTCTAAAACTAAAAATTAGACTTATGTAATATAATACAATATGCATGAATATCAACGGTTAGCCAGCTAGACAGACCTAAAAGCGATCTATACCGCTGATTTCAATTCGCTTGATAATTAATGTTTACTATAAACATCTACCTTTTTTGTCATAGTTGTTGGGAAAGTAGATAGAAAGAATTGTTACCATGGTACCCGTAGGGCTCCAGTATTGTTCTTCGTTGATTAAAAATTAAATATATTAAAAAAACAAAATGTTTTGTGTTTATTGTTAGTTGCCTGACTTGCGTCTCCATATTCGCCTCAATATAAACCACATTTACTTTTCACTCACAAATGGTTTTCTTTATTTATTTAGTTATACATTGCTTAAAATGTGCTTTAAAGTAATTTGATTTTCATTTTGATCCTTTTTTTAATTCAACTATTTATGTTTGTCACCTTAACGCTTTTGGGTTAATTCGGAACGGACTTTTACTACAACGGCACATATGTATATGCGCGCTTACTTACACACACATTATTAAAAACTCATAGAGGTGCACACACGCGCACCAACTGATGGGCAACAGTATTCAACTGCGACTGAAGATCATTAAGAAAAACCACAGCACCTGAAGCCAAGTAGGCAAGCAGTAACTAGTTCGACCAATTCCACAGACCAAATGTGCTGCGACTGCATGCTGTTAGGTTTAAAGAAAGTCGACGCATACGTACAATGCTTAGATATATGTAGACAACTGTGATTATTTAGAAGAAAATGAAGTGTGAACTTCAAACTCTTGCTAAGTAACATTTGCTTCCTGTTTTTAAAACTATTATCCTTGTTAAGACGTTTAATAACAATTAAAAAATCGAGAGAAAGAAGAAGAAAAAAGCCAAAGAAATAAGCAACACAATTGAGAGTTTTAAACGTCATGGTTAAACAATAATAATACAAGTAAGTGTATAATTTTATAGGTTTTCGGTTTTATATTTGCAAAACACACTCCCATACACATCCATCAAATAAACAAGAAAATAATATTCCTTAACACAGTAATCTATTATTGTGCGGTATTGTTTTTTTTTTTAGTTCCTCGTTTTTAAATACGACGACAAAAACGAAATTTAACCGACACTTGCCCATTGTCAATTACATTGACAATAAAACACATATAGCAACTAATTCGAAAAAGCTTATTTTTAGTGCATTCAGCGTTCGTACATTGTATTCCTACACGTATATATTTTATCAATATTACATCCCGTCTACATACAGCGAAATTGTTACATTCTGCACAAGCAATTTCTCTTCTCCTGTACGCCGTTTAACCAATCAACAATACCGTATACCTGATTGGTAAATTTTCCAAACCAATTGCAAGTCAGCTCACAACATACCATACCGAATAGAGGAAAACATGCATATCAGCGTTTGTAATAAAAAAGAGGAATCTTTGAAATCCACCAATTATTTAAAACTTTCAACAACCAATACTTTAACAATGAAATATAGTTCAATGAAGTACCGTAGGACATTCTTACACTGTATGGAATAAACCAATACTGAGTAATTGCAGAGAGCTTTCAATATAATTGGCAGTCTGCGATTCTCTGATAAGAACCTATTAGCGATGGCTTACGTTATTTATATAAACTGTAAAAATAAACGAAGAACTGCTAATTATTTAAGGAGAGCAAAACTTTGCTCTATTAAAAAAAAATAAATAAATAAATAATAATAAAATGTTGTCTTTTTTTACATGAAGGAATTTCCGCATTCTCTCTCAATGATTGTTTGGCAGCTTCCATTCCCTGATATTCTAAATTAGTCCTTTATTGTACCCACAACCGGAAATATATAAAATTTGTTGGATATTTATAACACAATGAAATATACATATAGTATACATATTTTTGATGAAGCCGAACAGCGAAAACACTAAATTATATCTACGACCTCAAAACTTTGTTTACAGAAACAAATTGTTTTCACTCTTGCGAGGGAAACGGTTTAAATTGGTACTGTGTGTCTACCTAGAGTTTATGTAAAATCGATAATTTTCCGCGCTTCTCTGCCTAGGACTACAAAATCTTCTTAATATAATTTAGCTTTGGTCTCAAACTTTGCTTTTTCGAATAGCCATAGAGAAAATATCAAAATTATAGTTAGCATACTATTTGTTTAATACTATCACCCCAAACTTATACAAAATATGATTTAAACCGAATCATATTGTTACGTAAAGTGCCTCTGCGATTTTATGTTTTTATCCAAAAGTTTCTGAGATTAAGAATCGCACCACTTAGCTAGGACTTTAGTATTTTAGCGACTATAAATTTTATTTACACTTCTTAGAAGATACATTTACTGATCATTTATTTACAGGAACTTTTTCCCATATTTATGTGCCTGTTTCCTTTCGATTATTAATATTAGACTGTCCTTGCTTTGCGAAAGTATTTTTCTTATACACTCGTTTAAAAAGCAGTCACAAATGCCAAATTTTATGGTGACATTTTTCTATTAATCCCATTCACGTGTTAATTTCGGCAATCGCTATCTGCGTCGATAGAGCATAATGAATCTCTAATTACTTTTTACATGTGTGATCTTCGTAGCAATACTATGTAGTTTACATAAAAAGTTGGATTTGCTTTCCAAGTAACGCTCGACGCAGTTAAGGAATGTCAAAATTTAAATAATTTTTTTTCATGCATGAAAATTTCTTCTTATTATTGTACAAGAGCTTGATTCCTTCATTATAAATATTTGTACTATGCATAGTAATCCCATAACTCCGCCTGAAAAGAAAGTCAATGTAAATGTCGATGCAGAAAAATTTGTTAGAGTAAGTGGGTATGGAGCATAACTTAATTATGACTTTCCCGGCTGTGACAAGACATTAAAATATGGCATGCAGGCTGTACTCGCTAACACCGCATTAAAGAATAATATAAGTATGTCGACAATACTCATGTAAATTCTGATAATATACCAGTTTCAAGGTATTCAGTAAAATATTATAAAAAGCCTATTCTAATTTGGAGTGTTGAATCATTATCAAAGGCAACCACTCGTCATTAAGTAATAAACTAAGAAGACAGTTTTACGTTTGCACTGTAAAAAATTAACAGGGTGTTGTCTAATGTAGAGTATTGGATAATGCAGCGCTGTTAGTAGTGTCGTTCATAGTTCATTTCTTACTTTACTCAACCCTTTAGTTGTGAGACTTGTAGTAGAAATTGGTTTTTAGTAGTATTCTGTAATATGGAGAGTGACAACTACAGCAAAAGGGTATGTCATGTAATGGAATAAGATTACAGAAGCGTGTCAAGCCAA
The DNA here is from genome assembly GCA_000688735.1 of Glossina austeni. Classification (NCBI taxonomy): domain Eukaryota; kingdom Metazoa; phylum Arthropoda; class Insecta; order Diptera; family Glossinidae; genus Glossina; species Glossina austeni. The sequence continues at coordinate 144,893 of JMRR01017806.1, read as the reverse complement.
GAAAATTGTGACCTGTCATTTCGATGCTTCTTGATTTAGTTATAAATACGAGCAAACGTCTCTCTGCGGCGTTCCTGCGCTAGTCGGTTCCGGCGCCTACGAAATAGACGTCACAAGTGTCTGAAGATAATCCTGACTAAAACCGTTCGGCCAATAAATGGACTTAGATTCATAGAGGTAAGAAATTTGTTATAAAAGGCTTTAAAATTGTTAAAGGAAGACATATATCTGGAATCTGTACTAGGTCAGGTTATAACAGGAAATTGAAATCATAATCTGCAGTAGAGTGATGATTATATTAAATGTAAGTAAATTCGCCATATGAAAAGTAAATAAATTAAGGGATGAATTAGTTATGTTGCAATTACAACGCTCGGGAATTTATCGAACTACAATCATACGAAAATAAGTGATTTAGATGGAAGTTCGCAGAAAACAAAGATTCGGCCGAGAATGCCTCCCTACCAAGAAGACGAACCTACCACAGGATTTAATAAATAAATACCGGGAAAACCTCTTCTTTCCTTAGGCAGCGCTTAAAGAGGATCTTTTAATTTGTGAAGTTGACGTCATATCCAAACAGGTAAACCGTAATTTAGACAAATTGTGTGTATGAAAATGTAAGCTGGTTAAAAAATCAAGTGAGCCCCAATAAATAGCCTACGTCATTACTATCACTTGAGACAGGTTTTCTAAAATCCAAAGCTAATAAAAAACATGAATATGTACCTTAGCACCAACAAGACACCTTGTTTTTGTCCTCGGGTACATTTGTTTTTAAAATACTTTTTTTGGCAAAATCTTAAAACCAAATCCTCCGTATTCTTTCTAACCAATATAACAAGAATATTTTGAATGAAAGTCATTCAAGTAAAGTCACATTAAAATTTCAACATCAATTTTTCAGAAGTGGGATTACCAGGTGTTTGTGTATTACGCACATTAATTGCAAAGAACAGAAATAAAATATAGTATCTGTGTGTGTACGCAGTATGAAGTTCGACTTGATTAATCGTTTGGAAGAACATCTCGTGAAGGAAATATGGCAAACTTCCGACAACGGACTCAGTGGTCTATAAAAAACGAAAATAGCACTTGAGGATGGTTTTGTTTCATACTCACCAACCCTGATAAATTTTCAGCCACCGTGTGCACCACCGATTTATTGACGGATGTTACGCCGCCATGTTAACAAATGAAGAAGTGGAAGCTGGAACGTGTAACGATGCTACACCAATGCATTCACAAATCAACCAACGTTGGTATAATTGCTATAACAATGATTCACCATGTACTACTAAGGGGGATAAGCGAGGGACATTGTTAACATACGGATTGAATTCAATGTGTTTGGCGGAAATACATTTATAGCTCTACAATTCGTCAATCATATTGATCAGCTCCAGAAAGTTTGTCAGTAGATAAAGGCTGCAGTCATATGTTGAACAGATTGCTTTATGTTATGGCGACAGTTCGCCAAAACTTTTTTTTAAAAATTTTCCAGTTGTGAAAAACGTAGTAGACATTCGCGTTAAAAATTCGCAAAACGAAAGGAGCTATCTATAAACACCACGCAAATAGTTCTATATAATTTTGGTTAATATTCCCCACGAGTTATAAATAATTTACGAACGAACGGCGTTTCCTACACACAGTTATAGGCCAAAGCAGGCTGAAGGTAGGGCATAGTACACAATAGCTCAGGGTATAACATCAGCCCATCCGATAAGAAAGTCTCAATCGTCCGTCTGTCTCCGTTTGGGGGTTTCTGTGCGTCTATTTCTTGTGTGTAACCGCCTGTGGAGCATTTTTTGGATGAAAGATGAACCTCGCTTCCCCACACCCCATTACTACCGAACTAACGGGGTTTACAGTGAAACGTACATTTTTCGGTTCCAATTTCCAACCGTCTGACCGTTTAACTGCACTAATACACATTGTTATATCATTCCGTTACACAAAAGTGTTTCACTTTGACCAGATAATTAAAAATATTAGTCTCTGTTACATTACAACTTCAGTAACGAAATTTTATCAGATATTATCATGTACTGTGCAGGCAAAGAACTAAAAAAATATTGAAAACAACTTACCTAAATCAGCCAAAAAAACGGTAATATGATGGAATTGTTCTCAAACTGGTTATATATCGGCAAACTACATACATTTTTGTAACCAACAAAAAGCTTAGGGAACATTGATAAGAAGCCCATCGCCCCATATTCACTGGATCTCACAAACGTTATCAGTACAGCGAAGGGTAATGAGTCGTTTACTATTGCCTCTGTTGCTCAGCAGAGTGGGTGGGGCTGAATCATGTCTCCATAACGTTAAAAGGTTTGTAAGTAAGAAAGTTTTATTGGAATGTATTTATTCTTAATATTTCCTATAATAAAATAAATGTTTTGCAAATTACAGAAATAGTATGAAAAATAGAAATCTTACGTATATTCTTATCATATTAAATCATTCGACATTTTTCCATTCATTACACTATTTGAATTAGAAATTATTCTGCATTATCTACTCTTAAGTTCCCTTTAGTTTTTAACAACCGCCTTAAGGTTGGTTACCTTCCCTTAGCATGAAAAACAAATTTTATCATTCCTTTGTACAAGAATTGTTCTAGAGACAACATAAAGCACAACATGGAGCATTACAAAACTCAACTCTACCTAAGTTATTGGTAGCTTTATTGGCTGCGAGATTGGCGCCGACAATAAGCTATCACCATGTAAACATTTACTAACTTGTTGGAGATATGTGATTTCAGGCCTTTGCTGTGCGCAAGCAGATGGATGTCATTTACAAAGGTTTCCCAAAAGCATTGAATAGAGTAAATCATGAACTTTTGATCTATAACTGGGCTCCCCTAAAAATATTTTGGTGCGATTTTTCAATGATGTTACTGGTCGTACGCAAAGAATGTTATTTATCTCCACTCGCGGAAAATCCTGGTTTCATCAGGAGTTCCTCAGGGGAGTAATTTGGGCCCTATGTTATTTATTTTATACATTAACGATCTTCCGCTTTTCTAAAATTCCTATGTTTGCGGATGATGGTGAAAGTTTATACTTCTGCTCGTCCCGTGCTTGAAGCTGATGAGCTACAACCTGATTTATCATCTTTGAATGATTGGTGGTCTATCAAGGGTATGTCATGTAATTTAAACAAAAAAATATCATTCTCTTGTGTATCTACACTGCCTACTTGTTATTCTGTTAATAATTTTCCATTAACAAGGCTAAGTTGGTATTAGGTTTTATTCAGAGATAGGCTAATGAATTTAATGGCCCATATATCTGCAAACGTTTTGTGACTGCGCTCGTTCGCCCGATTTTGGAATACTATATCGTTGTTTGGGCGCCTTGTTACTAATGTCGCATCGATCAAATAGAGATGTCGCATCTTTCTTTTTGCAATAGTTTAAGTTTAAAGTTTAAGTTGCGGTTCATTTTGAAGTACCTTCTAGTTAGTGGTGGGAATCTGTTAGTGTAACCGATTTGAAATAAATAAATAAATAATTAATTGTAAATTAACAAATGAAATATACGTTGAATTTCATAGGTGAACATTTGAAGTTATTGCCAAAGTATGTTGGTTTTTAGAAAATCAACTTCGGCTTGTTACGACAGTTTTTCTTTACGTTATGCACATTTACTTAGAAAAAGAAATCACAAATGTTTGCCAGCCAAATTAAAGCAACTATCAGTAAAATGAACGGAGCAAAAAATCTAATATAGCAAGCTAAATTGGAATTAGTTTTAAAAATTTTAATTATGGTCTTGGAAAGTAGAAGTGATGTGATTAAGACCGAAATTGGATAATGTCACAAAAAAAGGAATACATTCTACTATTTCCTTTCCTTCCTATTTATGTATAACAAAGTGTTGCACATTAAAAATAGGAGTATGGTTTCGTATATATATAATTGTCAATATGTTTTATTATATATAAGAAAACAACGTATTAAAAAACAGAGACATATGTTTTCGACTATGAACGCCTTAGCTGAGAAGGAAATGAAAATCATAAATCAAGATTATAAGTCGATCAAAATTCAGATATATTGACACTGGGCCTACTTAATCAAAACCACAATGAAAGATATGCTGGCATGCAGTTATTCTTTGTAGTGGCACATATGAGTTGCATACTGATTGTCAGTAGCTGCATAAAACTTCTTAGCATTAAAATATTAGTTTGCTTATCCACTTATGATCTCCAATATCTCCATGATCTCCAACAAGTATTGTTGAAAATGTTGCGCGAGAATATCTGTATAAAAATATAAGTTATAAACGTTACAATTACAATAAGGTATTTTTAGAAGGAAGATGAAAATCTTATTGTAATAATATATAATAATTCATCTGCGAACGAAATGCACCATGTGTGTTCCAATTTCGCTGGTAATGTTGGCTCAGTTCTTTGGTCGAAAGTAATATAATTCACGTAGATAATTTTAGTATTGATGAATAGGAAATATCTTGCAATGACTTATTATAAGCCTTGTAATGAACCTAAAATTAACTTAATCATGTAATAAATGATCGCTAATATTATGGTGCGAAAGAGCACGTAGCATTGTTCGCTAATAATATCCTTATGGGAATGGGAAATTGATGAAATTTTGCTTGATAAAACATTGGGTTTTCCCAAACAAAATAAATAAAACCAACTACACAATAGATATTTAATTTTACGGTAGTAGAAAATTGTCGGTAATGACCATTTGGAATGTGCTGTAACGCTCCTATGGCTGCAACTGATTATACCGCTTTACATATATTATCGATAACGTTGTATAGGGTCATTCATGTTTCCACGACAATCAATTCGTTAAAACAACGAACATGTAAAAGATTTTTTCATGAATGTCCTGATGAACCTTTTGTCAATCGATCAAAGGCAACACGACACTTTGTGGTTGTAGTATTCAATCGTTGTTTATTCAATTGTATTATTCATTTTAATGTCGTATGATGAGAATATATATCAGCTATATCTTGATTCATGGGATGTGGTAAAATTATATGATAAAATGGATCAGAGTGATAGCTTCTAGAAATGAAAAAAACATTCCAGAATTGTTGGCTACCAAGGTAAATAATGGTGCGTCCGAGCTGGGAGGAGTATTGAAAGCCCTCATTGTTGATGATAAAAGCCGAATGAAAATCTTTAAACGTTTTTGATAACACTATTATCTATGATAAACCTTGTAGATGATATTTTTAGTGTATACGGAGATCTAATTTTTATATTGCCCGGAAAGTTAAATGTAGGAAACTATTGTCGATTATAACCAGTTGTAATTCGTTCATATTGTTCAATACCAGAAAACTTTTGAATCTATTCACGTACGTCGTCACCCGCTTTCATCTTTAATAGTCTTAAGGATTTCGGCAAAATAGTCTGTCTTGTTGATTTTTTTGATTGGTATGTGACAAGAGGTCCTCTCATACATCTTTCAATATAATAATTTAGGTAGACTGATTGAAAAGATCTGCTGTGGGCTTTTAATCCTTATCAGTCCACTACGCGACAGCGTTAGGGAGTTCTGAACTTTAACACACTTCTAGAAAGGTACTTATATGTCTCAGTGCCCCCCACTTGATCATTCCTGGTGTCAAAGTTATTCTTTGTTAAGACTTCGTTTTTCTTGTCGATATCCTTTTTTTTTTTGTATTTCCTTTTTGGAAAAAAAATTTTTTTAAAAGAAATATTTCCTTTTTGGAAAAAAAAATTTTTTTTAAAAGAAATATTTCCTTTTTGGAAAAAAATTTTTTTTTTAATGTATTTAGTGCTTTGCTGTGCTCATAACCTATTGGAGTTTAATTTATAACTGACACTACAATATAGTTTACAGTAAGAATGAAAGCAGCATTTATTATATGTAAAAGTTATATTTATGCATTCAACAATTGTTATAATACATTATTACAAATTTCCGCTTTTCCAAGATACGGTTCGTATCACTAGATCGCGGATATTGAAAAGAAAATGCACTTCAAAGTTTTATTATGTTCCTAAATGTAGGATTATTTACAATTTATTATTTATTTTGTTTTTAACGATACTTTTTAACTGCTCAACACAACTATTATTATCCTTTACTTGAATGTTCTCTTACGACTAAACTGTCTTCCGCAAATAGTCTACTTATATACATTTTTACAAGCATGTTACGATCACCTAACTTCGTTGCTTCATTTTTTAATCCGTTAATCTGCCTTTCTGCTAATCGTTTTCGTCAGCCGGCAGCTGTATGGCGCGCCTCGCTTGTGCACTTGGGTTTTTCTTTGTCTATTTTCCTGCTAATCTTTTTCATCGGCCGGCACCTGCATGACGCGCCGCGAATATGCACTAGGGAATTTATTACTTACGAAAATCAATTAGTTAGCATTAACTGGATTTGGGATTTTCGTAACAATATCATAATTTCTCCCTTCTTGTTTTAGTTTGCTGAAGTTATCAACGCATAGCATAATATCGCATCTAAGGATTAATAATATATTTAGAATATGAACAAAAAAATATTTTTTCTTCTCCTTCTTATCTTAATTTGAATTTTTAAATGTAGCTCGTGAAACTTTAAATACTAAGAAGTTATGGAAAGCGCACGGTATTGTAAATTCGAAATCCGGTTGGACAAAGGTAAAATGTGAAAGGTTAGGAAAAACATATAAAACAAAAAAATTTTTATATAACAATGTAAACAGAAGCCTTCATTGAATTCTAGAGTGTCGAACATCATAGATATCGGTTAGAAAAATTGGAGATTGTGTTTAAAGAATTTACGTTTTTGGATTAATAATGAGTGAAGAATCATAGATCTCACCGGAGAAAATATAGGATATGAATATAAATATTTCGAAACTCATACTATGTTCTCCAATTATCGTATGAAAAGGCTTTGTGAAAATGTTAATTTAAAGCAGCAAGTGAAACCTCAAAACTTTTCTGATAAAAAATTGCATTTCTAGAGTACGTTTTTTGACTGACTATTATTTAAGGTCCGCTTTAAAGCTGTAAGACGAAATTTATCTAACACGCATAAATGGCAATATATTCAAAGTCTTATCTCGAAGAAGAGGCGTTTAATTTAAGGACATATATTGCAATCACGTATAATATATTCAGGCCTGTGAGCATTGGAAGACACGTTATAATCGAAAGCTCTGAATTGTACGCTCATTTGTTGAAAAATTTTTATCATTTCCTCGTGGGAGTACTTTCAATCTAATTCGCCTTAAAAATGTTTTTTCTTTATTTATTGTCTATATATTTTTTTAATAAATGTTACAAAATAAATGTACAAAATATAAGCTTAAAGCTGCTGGATAATTTAGATCATGTGCGCGCCTTGGAAAAATATCTGATAGTGCAAATAAGATCATTCGTAGACAATACATCGAGCATGGTACATGTTTTGTTGAAATTTTAATGAATACTCTTGCCGATTGCACAAAAGAAAATGCGGTGAATATAACGACTCATTGAAGGAAACCACACTTGACTTCAAAATTTCCGTAACGGAACCGAGCAAAGTTCTGGGTCTTTCGTTCACTCACAGCGTTCTCATCGTACACTTCAAAATTTTTTTTTTACAGTCTTTATAATTTTTTTAGAGGAAAAAGCATAACATTGCCTATTTCTACAGATATTTCACTCATTTTCAAATCAATATAACTTTTTACATGAACAAAGGGCTAGAAAACTATCTTCACAAAAAATGTAAGCTGAAATGTTACCTTTTAAGCACTTGTTCGTTTGAGACACGATGAATATTGCCCGATATATAGGCATCACCGGAAAAAACCGCAGAAGATTTTTAATATGACCTATTATTATATATTTATAAAAACCATGCAATTTGTCCCTGTATTATGTCATTGGATTAGCTACATTTACATATACACATATATCCTATAAGCACACGTCTTTATGTATCTTTAATTGCATTTCTCATTGTAACTACCTTCTATTCTTCTTTACACATCACTGTATATTTCAACATATTCATATACATATATATATAACAATTATTCCTTTCTAAAACTTTCAACTATACATTAACAAGAGTGAAAGCTCTCCTCTCCTTCTCACTAGAGCTCATCTCAAGCTTAGTTGTAATCTACTCTCTAGCTCTTAGTTATTACTTATATGTGTATATATGCTTGTTATAAATGGGCTAAACCATTATTAATTATAGACATAAGTCCATAGTAAATAACATATAGGCATGCGCTTACTTTGTTGTATTGTAATGAAAAAGCTTTCGGTTATAAAAGCAGCAAACGACAATACTATTGATTTATTTTTTGATCAAAATAAATTAAAAATCCGAACATGGTTAATGGTTTGATACGATTACAGCGATAATGATTACAAATTGACGCTTACGGAATTAACTCAGTCATCAATATAAAATCAAGTAAAAACCTACAGTTAAATTTGCGATCACTAACGCTGACCGCTGGCTCATGCTTGCTTTTTTCTGCTCGTAACGAGCAAGGGGCGAAGATCCATGGAGGTAATCTCAAGTTGTGAGTTAGCTTGGACCCATCGTTACAAGGTCCCTCTTTTTCCATTCTTGATGGGATTGATATTACCATGGGTAGCCAACAATTATGGGATGTTTTTTTATTTCTAGAAGCAGTATATAGCAGTATATAGAATAAGTTTGATTTCTTTTCATTGGTTGGCGAAAAAACTCTCGAGCAATTTTATTGTTTAATTTGTGATGTGCAAAATCGAACACACCTCATTCTTCCGCCCACAAGATACCTATTAACTGCATTATACCAATTATAAATGTATTTTCTACCTCTTTTGTTTTCTTATGCAAAACAAATATATATATTTATATATACATATAAAGAGTTATTTCACATATTAAGGATACCCACATATATAACATATATTATAGTTGCAAGCAAATATATATATATATATATATAAATTTTATTATTTAATGCGCATAACTTACTTGTAATTCACTAATACATCTATTTACCAGCTTTCCTGTGTGCATGGCATACCATTCACACATAGCACTAATTGTAAACCTTTACGAATACATGCTTAATATTAAGACCATGTATTCATCTTCTTTATAAACATTTCCTTGCCTTAGCGGTCTAGATGAAAATCATTTCATTTACAATGTCAAGCACTTGCTTTCTAATACTCAGGTAGTTGTTTTGGTTGGCGTAAAAATCAAAACAGTATTTTTCTGTACAAATGGTTTCCTAATAAATAGGAAATCAATCATATCTGTAGGATGGTTAATGGATAGTGTATAAGTTGAATGATTATTGAGCAATATTACTTTTGATATTTAGGAAGTATATTCATACATTTTCGATAAGAATGTACATATATTTTAATTAGAATGTTTCTTAATATTGAATTTTATTCGTATATAATAACATTTTACTCTGCGTAAAACATTATCCTTCAATATATCTCCGACTAATTATTCACTTATGTGCCAGAACGCAACCCTGACCAACATGGTATAAATATCGCGGCAAAACGCGAAAGAATGGGCACGATCACTGGGCTTGCACAGGTAAGATCATACTCAGCCATACGTCGGACGTGCGGACGATCGTCTACCTTTGATTTTTAGCTTAGAATTTTTGGCATATTGACGGTGAGCCGTCAGATAAGATAATAAGAATAGCGACATTTCTATTCCGACGGCGATGCCTGTTTGGCCTACACCCTTGCACTCACCGTCGGCCACACATTAAGAGGGAAAATAGGACGAGCGAAGGAGAAGCGGTCTTACCTAATGAGAGCCGCCAAAGTGTACGGGGACGTATTGAGCACGATATAATTATTTGTTTTTTCATATATGGTAATAAAATTATGAGTAAGAAGTTTAACATTTGCTGGTTTAAATCCGCGAAGCCCGTAGCGCAAAGGTAATAAGCCCATAGTCTCCGCAACATACAAATTGCCTGATGACGTGGACCTTGGCGCACCTGAGCTCAGCTCGCGCATTAAAAGGTGGTAAATACCACATTTAAAAAAAACATTTATTTATTCAAAAAGGCTATTTATATTTTCGACAAATGTATGCACTGCCGAAGCGTTTTCTCTTGTTGTGCCTTTGAACCTTTCAATGTCTCCACCAGTTTAAATACTAGCAGGAATCTCATTGTTAAAGTTTCCGTTTTGTTTTTGTTTAAAAAAAAAATAAATACCCAGAAAAACAGAAAAAAACTATAAAAAAACCAACTGCTCTTGTCGAGTGTAAATCGAACGTCTCGTTTAAATCTATGAAGAACGCTTTTCTTAACTTTGCATATTTCGTCAGGGGATGACACCGTCCATTGTGATGTTATAAAAAACATTTACGTTCCAAAAGGAACAAATTTTCTCATATTTCCAGAAAGAATTTTCATTGAAATTTTTTAAATGATTTAACGAATAGTTGGAAATCTTCAATGGTAGGTGATAAAAAACATAAAACGAAAATATTAGCATTATTATAATTTTCTTAGATTAATAAAATGAATTCGTAGATTAAAATAAAGCAAATTGAGCACTTGCTAGGCTACCCGCTTTATTTTAGAAAAGAAAATTAGATATTCAACCTCCTAGTTTTAATACAGTAGTATATTGAATTGACAGGGGTATTGCGTTCTGCAGCTGGTTTCCGGATGTCCATAAGATCAGCTGTTCCCAATGCGATTCCTCTAATAAAAGAAAAGTTTAGACAGTCACAAAGAATTGGCTTTATTGTAGGAAGTTGTCCACCACAATTGCAGAGTGGAGAATAAGATTTCTTTAGGGCCCTTTGCTGTCTTGCGATCGTATTGTAAAGTTGAATTCTTGCAAATTTAATCTTGATTTTGTGAGTATTTGTTCGATGTAATGATGAAACTAGGTGAGGATTAACAAAGGAGTACCGCTGATGAAAATGTTGCAGATTTGCTTTCATAAATTTCTCTTCAACTTTCCTTCCAATATATCTTTGAAAGCCCAAATTTTCCATGATATTATCGATAATTAGAATTGCAGAAGCAGCAGAATTTTCCGCTTGCACTTTTCAATAGTAAGCCGATATGACCAGGTGTCGAAAGCATTTTGAATTTATCGCTCACGTTGCGATGGTATTCCTTAATTTGTTACTGGTGGTCGAAGACGAGCGAGTCCTAATAGCTTAAAGCACAGACAGACTATTAGTGACAATCGTAGTTTTGAGCAATGTTCGTAGCTTGGAAGATAGTTTTGACTACATTTGTGAAACTTGAAGCACTTTCGTGAAGAATGTGATCAAGCAGAGTTTGTCACGAAGCAGCAGATTTAGAGCCACCTGCATATACGAGATTCCAACCACCATTTGCTAGTATTTGGAATTTTTCTTGAATTATATTCCTGAAATCGTAATTTGAAATGTGCTCGTTTTTGACGTAGACAACGATTCTCTGAAATAAAAACGGGCAAGATACGCATCACGAGTCTATTTTCCATTGTGGGAAGCTTAATGAGCATCAATCTATCTTCATGAGGTGGAAGCTCCAAATGAGAATACAATCCTAAGCCCCGTAGCGCAAAAAGTGAAAACCTTCGTTGTGCCGATTCGATTAGGTCAATGTGACACCTGTAACATGGTATCCAGACAACAGATGAGTATTCCAATATGTCTTTCCGGATATATTGGTTGCTCTCTTATGTTTAAGGCCATGCACAGCGTATCACTTACAATGGTACGTTGTCTAGAGAAATAATTGTTTTATCTGGGTTACCACAGGGTTGCTAACTTGGCCCCATACTTTTCTTTCTATACATGAGTTATCTGCCGTCGGTGATTCGATACTCTAGCGTTTTTACATATGCTGATAATGTGAAACTGTCTCTTTCATTTAATGTAGGAACAGATCATCTAAAATAAATCCTACAAACTTCGATCGTTTGGTGTAGAGTAAGTCTCATGTCTCGTAATCTACTTATATGTAACAAATTGTCATTGAAATATTTATGGGTAGATAATAGAGGATGTTTCATATTTTACGGATTTGGATGTCATTTTGTATGTCAAAATGCGCTTCAGTCTTCATATAGGTTCAATTGTAAATAAAGCCAAATGAACTCTGGGCGTCATCAAATGATGGGTCTGGTCAACATGATCGCCTTTTTATTACAAAAAGTCTGTTCATTGTGTGGATTGCACAAATTCTAGAATATGAATATATTGAAATCGTTATATTACTGTTTCAACGTATTAACAAATTATTTATCATAAATCACTGGACGAACTGTTATTAACCATTGACAAAGATTTACGAGTTGCTCTTGCATCAGATAGCATCTCTACAACACCAAGAAAGTTTCAGAAATCTTATAAAAAGATATATAGTGGATTACTACCAAATTCTGAAAAAGCTTAGGCATGTCTGTCCGCCCACTTCTCCGTCCCTCTCTGTCCGTATCCATACCTAACCGAAGTAAACATTCTGAATCAAGTCAGCCAGAAACAACATACCAGATAGTATCATGTATCGCACTTTGCTTTAAATAATGTCTTGCTCATACTGAAATTTTTAGGTTTGCAATTATAATTTTTCCATAAATTTCTTTTTCTATGTTAAATCTTTTAACAATAAAACATCTTTTGTTTTTCGAAAAGGAAAAAATATTTCTATGTTTGAAAACAGGAATAGACAACGTTTGATTTTTTGTCATAAATACTTAAGTTACAGCACACGCATTTTACTCTGTTTATGACAGTATACTCGTCAACGCCAAAACATAATTTAGCAGCTAAAGGACTAATCTGCTTTTATTGTTGGCATTAATGCTGCCATGGGCTTGAATTTTTGAATTCGTACCAGTTTTGTGTGTTGCAAATAAAAGAAAAAACAAGAAAGTCAAGTAAATCTGCACTATACGTTGCAATCGGCTGCAAAACAAAATCAGTTGCTTCTGTGACAAATAGCAGAAAATTATGTAGACAAAATTTGCATACAAAGCCAGGTTAATCTTTTTTTTATAACTTTTCACATTCCGCTCACAAGGTAGAAGAGCAAAGATTAATCATTAATAAAGATTTATTTCACACACAATTGTCTATTTATTTGCCGCAACTTATTTATAGGAACTTATTTTCAATAAAACCACTTTTAATTAACGTGGCTTAACGGCATCCTTTGTTTATAAATCTGCTAAAATTAATTTTGACGCCTTTCAGCGTATTGTTGCAAATTTAGAAAAAAGAAAAACCAGAGTTTCATAACTGTGGACTTGAAATACAGACAAAGGAAATTCACATCCTCATAAACGATTTGTTGCTTTTGTGTAAGTTATTCTAAGCAATGAATAAAATTGTTGTTTTATTTAAAGAAACGCTATCCACTTTGAAGGTGGTGAGAAGCGGATACATATGGTTGGACAAATGTCAGACACATTTTTCACTCTTTAATTTCTGTTGAAGTTCCCCAGTCACGGGTGCCAGCTTTCTCGCCTATTGTAACACGTCTTATAACTGTGTAAAATATGGTCTTGGTCGCACTACTAGGAAAGTAGTTGAGACAAGAACAACACAAAATTATACTTCGCATAGGAATCCTAATATTAATGATCACCAAAGAGATTTTAACGATTTTTCACAAATTAATGAAAACGACGAAACTTTTCCTAATAATAATCAATTTCCCAATAAACAAACAAGTGCTAAAGTCTTGAAATATCATAACCACTACAACAATCCAATGAATAAAATTGAAATTACGTTAGCCAATCTCCTCAATATGATAATACTCCTAGTTTCGAAACTATGGAAATAAATCGAAGGATAGGAATATGGAAAGCCACCAGGCGTCGGAATCACAGAAGAGAAAGAGAAACGGTTTTACGTTTATATCACATCGATATTTTACTAATTTTGATAACTCAGTTCACTGGTCGAACTCACTTTTCAATTAAAGTTTTGTTTTATGTGATCATCCTGATGATTCAGCAGCTTTAGTGAAATCATCATTAAATTATGTCCACCTAGATAGTCGAAATCTCAAGCTACTGGAATTTAAATTAAATGTGACAATTCAGGTATTTCAATATATTTATTTCCATTCAAGATATAATATTAGGTACAATGCTTTTTTGTGTTCAAAACTCAAAAATACAAGGGCAATGAATTTTCCGAATTTGTACATAAAAGCAAATGTTCCGAACTTTCCATTGGAAGGTCTGTTGGCCAAGCGAACAGTGGTGATGTTTGCAAGATATATCGGTGTGTAAAGGTTTCTCATTCAGACGATTATCTACAATGCATTCTTTAGAGAAACAATGCAAATAACAACATAAAAACATACAAAACGAATCGGGTATGGATCTAAGCCCGAATCCTCTTCAGCAATTCGCGTTATGCAACAATTTGTGATTGATGAACCAAATGCCTTTTTCTTGCTTCTCAGACTTTAAGACGTGATTTTCACGTTGGTGGTTTCATCTCTGGTGTAAGTTCCGTTGATCAAACAATTTATATACGACAGGAAGCTATATTCTTATTACGGAAAGGTGATTTCATAATTCAAAAATTGTGCTCGAAATATAAGGTTCTATCGACAGAAGGTAAACAGTTCCTCAAGTTTCATGATGAAACTGACGTAACAAAGGCTTTGGATCTTGTTTGGGATCCTAAAACCGATCGTTTCATGTTTTGTTTTCGTCTATAGAGATATAGCAACTTTGCCTACCAGAACTCGTCTTTATAATCACCTCCGTTCAATTGGCCCAGTAATTACAAAAGTTTAAAATACTTATCCAGAATGTGTGAAAAATAGTCTATAGTGGGATAAGAGCTCACCCCAATTATTGCATTCGGCATGTTTGGATTTCGTTTCAAATTTTTCTATGGTTCTGTCCCCACTTCGTACCCACGTCACACGCAACAATACAAATTAATGCTTTTTGTGATGCTAGCTTGATAGCATATCGTGCATGTATTTACGCACGATCTGAGTTAGGCGGTGTCATCAAAGTTTTCCTATTATGCTCAAGCTCGAGAGTAGAACGGTTGAAAACTCCCACCGTATCGAAGCTCGACTTATCAGTAGATTTACGGTTATCAGAACTTCCAAACATTACTCAGTGAGTACGAAATTTATTGCTGCTCGGATGAAAAGGACCATAATGTTGGGTATGTTCACGAATTCGTAATTTTGAAATTTTCATTAAACCATGACGTCGAGGATGGTCCTGTTACGCCATTTATCTGCAAATGGATACGAATCTTTTGATCCGTAATATGCAGTAGATGTATTTTGCATCAGAATGTAAAGCCTTGAGAGCAAACAAAGCAGGCAAGCTTTAGTCACTTGCGCCGTTTTTTTGATTCAAGAGATCTTATTGGTCTTGGTGGGAGGCTTAAAAATCTCCACCGTGCATTTTGATACTCGATATCCCACCATACTATCACTTATGATGAATAAGCGTATGTTTACTAAAGCGCTAGTCATGCATTCTCATCAAACGTTATGGCATGCAGTGCGGTACTACTTTCTCGTCGCAACCGGGGTCCAGTAAGGACTCATGTTCGCAGCGTTGTTATCCATGCCAACCAACGGTTGTGTTTGCTCGTGTAAGCAAGTTTTCTCTATCCGATTTTCGTCAATATATACATATACTTGCGGCAGTAGTTGTCTTTTAACAGACATGCATATGTATCATTCGTTTTTCAACTACCACAAAGACCGGTCGGTTTAATAAACAAAGTAATATGGTTCATTAAACTTGCGAATAAACTCCATCAATATTCGAACAATCTTCAAAATCGTCAGGTACACTCGTTGTCGGTTTTGAAAGCGTAATTTTGAATTCGTTTCGTCTTTAATAGCAAAAAAGCTTGCATCACATATAAACAGCAGTTTTAACGTAGATTGTTAAATATAAATATTAAATTTTACTTGTCGACTGAAAGAAAGTTCATGTCGCTGTACGTGATGGGTGGATGTTGTAGTTCTGAAGATAATTGCCGATAGCTTCTTTAACAGTTTCATATTATTGGTTACTTTGTTTTAAAATTTTTATTTTTTGGGAGCACAAGTGGAAAGGTATGAATTTCGGGTAGAGAATCCATCACTCCAATAACTCTAGTCAGCCGTAGCAATGTTAGAATCCTAATGCACATTTATAACAAATGAGCATAACAGATCCCAAAAGAACGGTAGCGGAAACAAAGATCAGTCTCTAGGAAAATATTACTATTCACATTTGATGGTAAAAATAAAAAGAGTAGGCACACTGAGCAAAGTTTATAAGGAAGACAAATAAAAACGACTATTAAAAGTTCGTTGATTTGTCTTTTCCTATAAAATAGTCGACAAGCTTTTTTTTGCCTGACTAATTAGCAACTCTTCTGGTCCTTTAAGTGCTTTTTTTGTGTTATTGGTATTCTTAGCTAAACTTGGTTACGAGCATGATCCTACTAATCTCTTATAAGCGGTAAATTTATTTTTGTAAAAATAAAAGCATGTAGAACAATAAAACTGAATGAAAATATAATATGTAACATAAAAAATCTGTTTTTATTCTTTAAAATAAAAGAAAGTGTACCCGGAAGATATGGAAAAAGATTTAAACCTATTAATATTTAGAACTGAAAAATATACAGCGACACTCAAATAATATCGCAGGCAATCTTTTTAGTCGCGTAGTGCATCTTGCGGCCAACTGATGAAACATTACATGCTTCTGTAATACAAAATTGTACCCTAAGTAAATTGTACTTTATTTAAAAGACCCTCTGGTTTCTTTTTTCTTTCATCCACAATGGGTTTTTGTAGCAGCTCTGGTTGTAATGGCAGTGCCACTATAATACGTTCTCGTCTTGATCAACAAATAGCTGTGAAAATTTAACACAAGGACAAAGCTCCGTGTGATTTTAATCTTATATATGAGTAAATTGTGGAAACGAATAATCTAACATTCAATAATGTTTTAGCATTCAATAATGAAGGAAAATTTCAGATTGTTATTACTATTAAGTCTAAAATTAACTAAAGTGCAAGTATGATCTGATAGAGAACTATTAGAAAGGTAAATAATAAGTTATCACTTTTATGGACACCTGGAATAAACACGCACACCAATAATGTTCTTTACAAACTACAGAATACCATGAAAAATGTCTATAAGGCCTAGTTTATATTATTCCAATCTTTGTTTTATGTTATCGCCAGAAGTCGGCAAGCTATCGGACAAGAATTTTTGAGATTTTAAAAAGCGGGACGCATAAGGTCAAATTTAGTAAATGTCGTCAGCGTTGACAGCAGTCATCGCCAAATGTAAGCTAAATTCTAAATTTACGATTTTATCAGATTTTTTAATACGTAGTTTCATCTTATAAATAACATACAAAAAAAGTCTTCAACAGTTCATATTTTAGCAGCGGATGATGTACCTAACGGCTTTGATATTTGAATGGAAAAAAGATATCCATATCGAAAACGGCGATGAAACTACAAGATTGCTTATTAAACACGCCGAAAAGATTACACAGCGTTATTTCCCAGGGCATCTGGTCTATGCCGACATGCGAAAAAGTTATACTATAGTAGAAGAGATTACCCCTAAAAGTTTTCTCCGAGGGATTAAACAAACTCAAGCGTTATAGCAATAAAAGGCTTTTATTGCAGGGTTCAACTGACTCAGTCTTAAAAGATTATCGATTTTTATACGAATTGTACAAGGGCGGATTTAGTATTAATAAAAGGAAACAACAACAATATTATAGCCGGGTAAGGCCGACCTTTAGATACACTACATCACTTCGCTTAATATCGTTGTTCACTCGTTTTGGTAATATAAAAAATGAGACGTAATTTTCATATAAACTTATTCTTCTCAAGAAAGCCCGCATTTTGGAGGATGATCAAAACATCACCCGAGGTGATCCAAATTTAGAAAACTTAATTTACTTCCCAAAAACAATTTTTTTTTGTAGCTTCCATCATAAAAAAGCAATTTGACTTTTCCTCTATATAATACCTTGCTTTTCGTGATAATTCCATATATATGCTGGGGTCTAGAAAACAAACTTATGTGATCTAAATTCCCTATTGTTACTTTTTTTGACTAATTTTCATCAACAAATGTGAAGTGTTAAACCTTTTTTGAAGAACTTACGGTTCATGAGAAATCTTATATGGTGTGGGGTCCAAGGAATCAAACTTGGCGCACTTAATTTGTATGTCAAATTCTTAAAAATTAGGTCTTTTTGGCATATAAGGGCTTACATTTCATGAGAGTTCCTATAAGCGGTGATGTCCAAAAAATAGATCTACGTGGTCCAAATCTGGTAAGGTTGATATCTTTAGCAATTATGAACCAATTTTCACCATGAAATATTAAAAATTAGATCCTTTTACCATATAAACATTCGGTTTTTGTGGAAGCGGTTATATACAAGGGGGTTCAAAAAGCTCCCCTGCTGAATTAAACATTTCACACCGATATAGAATGTTGAAATACTATTACTCAGCGCGTTTGTTGCGATATTTTGAAATTTACTGCATAGACAGAGAGGGAATGCTAGTCCAAACTGGCAAAATAGATGGGATCACTCGAGAAAAAGGAAAGTGCAGCAGCGAATAATTAAGACTACGCCATGTTACACGAGCATTAATAGTTATAATATGATGGATGCACAATGCTGGCGACATTGATACAACAGATGCGCAAAAGTATAATCATTTGTTTCTTCATTTACTAATCTGCTTTATTATTCAGGTGAGGACAAACCCAAGCTGCTGGATACCTAGTGAAGCAATTTCACCTCAATAAAAATTTTCAGGTATTAACGCGTCTTAGCTATTTTCACTTATTTTAAAATTGCGATGTTTTTGGAATAATATGGATTTAATTATTTTTATTTTGTTTTATACAAGTTCAATAGTTAGCTTAATTTGTAATTTATATTGGTGTAGGCAAAGCAACGACACTGACCCACGTGTGAACAGAGGCAAAGAACAAACAAGAAAGGGTTAAAGAGATAGTTAATTATTTTTTGTTGCCATCACCTTCTTCTTTATCGAGTTTCCATCTTACAATACATTACAAAGATAATTTGCATAATAAGAATTCATAAAGAGCTTTAACATATATAACTGATTTTCGTTTCCGGCGGGTTGTGTCAATTGACAACGTTTTTAAAAATTTGAAATTCAAGCAAATTGCAGAGAAGCGAAAAATATTTTACCAATTTAGCAAAGATGATGAGAGAATGTTTAAAAATTATATTACATATTAACTTCGCCATCATTTTTAGTTATCAAATTCGCAAGTTTTTTTAGGGACACATTAGGCGTTCACTCTTCTCGTATTACACATTTTTCTTTTCTGTTTCTTAATTGACAATACTGGTGTGGCTTTGCTTCTACGGTCTGCCTTATTGCTCCATATTTTATATCTGCATAATTTTTTTTAGTTTCTCAAATATCACCATTTTGAACAACTTAAGACCAAGTATTACGTTTTAATTTGCACATTGAGCTCCCCTTGAGTAAAGTTAGGTTGGCACTAGGTTTCATTAAACAGTGGTTCAAAGAGATTAACGATTCTTATATTACAAAAAGATTATACGTAACCTTAGTCAAACCAATACTTGATTACGCTTCTGTTATGTGATCTCTTTCCTACACGTGCTATGTACAATAAATACAATCCGTTCAAAATGAATTCTTGTTCCTTGCCCCTAGGAATTTGAGTTAGGACTGCTTGTCTCCTTGCCTGGCTTTGAAAGTAGGTTGCTTCTGTTAGCCTTAACTTCATTTGAGAAACGTGGATTTATTCTTAGAGTTTCCTTCGTAATTAAGTTTCCTTCATACGCTTCGTGTAGTATCGATTCGCCGACATCACTTGGTAAGATAAATTTTAATGTCCCGAATTGGTTCTCTAGGAACCAATCTTCATAAAGCTTAGTCAATGCGCGCGATTTGCCTATGCCGTACTTAAATTAACTTGCAATCTTGACAATCCATGATTGACATTGTTTACTATTATCGGTTACCAAGCTTTTGCTTGTTTTTAACGGCTTAAGGGTGCCATCTCGGATCTGTACCGGCTGCGGGTGTGTTTTTGCCCTACGTGCGTACATTCTTGTTTTTTTTTCTTCTCTCTCTTATTTATTTATCAATGAATTTTATTTTTTCATAATCTCATTTTTTCTTTCCTTACTTCTCTTTATATACTTTATATTAGCATAAAATTTACTTCTAAGATTCAATTGAATTCGGCCCTTAATTTATTTTAGCTGAGTTTCATGCGTAAATAAATGAAAGAAATAAAACAAATAAATAAAAACAAAAGCAGAAATGAAACTCTCACTAACACAACTATACACAATCTCTCGTATTGATATTTAAATATAATTCAAGTGAATACGTTTGTTAACAGGGTTATATTTTGTCTCTCGGACATTCCTCAGACGTACCATTAAACAACACATGGATGGACGAAACCTAACTTACCGAACGAGAATCTGCTAAGCCCTGGGCCTTTCTTCTTCCTGACTTACCTAACGGTCTTCTTCGGCCCGTAATGTCTACGGAAGACCCCGAGGTTGGATCCGAAGACCCCTTTAACCTAACTTCCTCTTATCTTTATAAAAACTCTTTTTATTTCATTTTTCTTCTTTAACATTTCAACAACATTAATTACACATTAATTATAATAGTAGTAGAATTACCGGTATCGTTATTCTTTTGTTTACTATATGTATTCCTTTTAATTGAATGGAAAAATGACAAAGCAATAGTAACAAAAAATAAATAAATCAACTATAAGGAAATAACTAATGTTTTAAGATTAAATCGCATGCTAGGTATACAAATCGACGATCCTTTATATTATTAATTATACATAAATATTTCTTTATATAGATGTGGCCACAAATTACATGTTCATATTATATCTATTTGGATTCTACTTGGACATAAAAAAACATCAAATTGCAATACACGTAATAGAAAGGACGCATCCAGATCAATAAGCATATATTTAGCAGCGTAACTCATCAAAACTGTGCCTCCTTCGATTAAGTAACCTTGTCTTCTTATTTAAATAAATCCCAAAGGATACAAAATCAGTGGGGAAACGACTCTACCTAAAATATTTGCGACTCAACGTTTGTTGTTGTGCAGTTGCTTGTATTAAAAAAGATGTTTGGATAGAAAAACCTTTTGCGCTCTCTTTCTCTCACGTTATCTCTCTTATCTTTGTTTTTTTCTTTTGGCGTGTACCCTGTTTATCCTTTCTTTTATTTATTAATTTCTCTACAAATTTTCGCTTATATACGCTTTTTGTTTGAATTATGTTTCTTTTTTTTTTATGTATTACGATGAATCACGCTTGGTGACGATTTTGGTTACGGTGACGTTTATATTGCCTATGCAATGCAAGATTTAATTTAAAAAAATGAATAAAGTCATCTAATTAAAACCCGGATGCAGCCAATACCTGTAGCGCACTTAATTAAAAACCAACCGAGGAGAGAATATCGGTGTTGTTTGCCTACTAAAATAATGTACATATTCGATAAAATTAATTATCTTCCTTTTTCGTTGCAAGCAAAAAAGCCAAGCTTCTTCTAGTTAAAAATACTGATAACTTTTTTTTTACTACATATCGAAAAATTTTTCATAAAGTTTTGAAATAATAAATAAATTTTGTTCTTCTTCGATTGCTCCTTTTTTTATTTGACAAATTAATAACTATGTGCTTACTTTTTCAATAATTATTCGGGTAGCCTTAATTTTTCCATTACGCACACATATAATTATTACGTAGTTAATAAAATTGGGCACTTCTTCAGAAAATATGTTCTAACCAAGTCTGATTTTATAAAATTTATATATCTTTTTTTTTCGTCGTCTATTAGCCATACAATTAACTTTTAAAGGAAAATTTCCTTTTCTCCGACGTTATTAGTTATTAGTATTTAAAATTTATTTATTTAATTTAATGATATACCACAAAATTTATAGCCACAAATCCAACGTAAAAAAAAGAATGCACACGTTTTCAAATAAATTTCTTTATATGTTTGTTTTTAACTAAAATTTCCTTTCCTATCTTTTCTTTTTCTCCCCACTAGCCTTCTTCCCTTCCCAAACACATACGCCAAAAGCTACGTCAAACAAAATCTGCTCCTGTCAAACTCTTTTTCATTCGCGAACTTAACAATCCAAATGATGTAAGGTTACATACTTAGTAAAAATTGTTAAGCGAACAATATGCATGGTTAAATAACCTTAGGACAAAAAAGTTTTATGTCGATTATAGTTGACAAACGGCAAATGTGTGGAATATTAAAGGATAGTACAAATGTAGTTCTACTAGTGAAGAAAATAATTTAATGCATCAGATTGAACTGTGAGAAACATTAAGCGAAAAATTAATAAACATAATCATAAGAAACCTCATAAATCTATTATTTTTTTAGTCAATAACTTTTGTAATAAAAAAAAACATAATAATAAGATAATGATAAAAAGACTGACAAGCTTAATTGATGTTAGTTTGCGGTTCGCTATCAACTAATGAAATCTCATTGTATTATTATCGTTTTCTATTCGCAGATAAACTACAGTACAAAAGCCTTTTGTAGCCCTTTAAACTTTATCTTACGGGGAATGATCTAACCAGCGAGGTATCTGATAATTAGCTAATCGGTTCAAATTTTGAACCAATGTTTTTCATGTGGGAAAATTTCCGGAACTAACATTGCCGTCTCAATCAACACGTTCTAACCATAATTGCTGCAACAAAATTTCAATGTGAATTATGAGTGGACATAACCACTCAGCTAGATCAAATAGTTTGACATTAGTAAAGAGAATCTCGCAATGTTCTATTGGTATATTGGGTACAATAAGATAACTAAATATATCAGTAGACTTGTCCCATTGCATACTCAACCGTTTAGCGGTGCTAATGCCAAA
This sequence comes from Glossina austeni, assembly GCA_000688735.1. Lineage (NCBI taxonomy): Eukaryota > Metazoa > Arthropoda > Insecta > Diptera > Glossinidae > Glossina > Glossina austeni. Next base: position 121,935 of record JMRR01017806.1, on the reverse strand, counting down.
AAATTGCTGAAATTTAGTATTGTAAAGATTGTCTGCATGTATTTGCTTGAGTAATTGTGATCTGTTTGCAGCTATCTTTTTGAACGGAAACCTTATGGATTTCACACATTCGATAACCTGATTTAATGCATGGACAGGCTCGACTATTAAGTGTCCACCAGATAGTATGTCACGAATATAAGTTTCGTGTTTTAACATTTTTGATTCGGTTGGATATTTAATTTCAGAAATCTTTGCATGTGGCAATACCCTTCGAATGGCAACAAAAGATAAAGAATTAACTCCAAAACTTACCGTTTTATAATGATAATTTTGTATGCATTTGTTATTGAATGTTTGAATATAATTCTTTAAAATTTTCTATCTTCGATTGCAACAAATCTATGCCGGTACGTCTTCTCAATATTTCGTAGAAATATATATATATATATATGTTCTCGCCAGTTCAACAATATCATTATTATATGTGGTTGTAAGTATGCTTTAGCTGTGCATCCAATATTCTAGTGTTCAACTGGAGGAACTAAAAGAGGACCATTCAATATCCAACTATGTATAGTGTTTTGAACCACAACTTTATTAAAAAGATTTTTCTTTAAGCTTTTTAAAATAATATAGTCTAGTGCTTTAAGCCTTTAGTCTTAGAAATTATCTCTGGCTAAATTTATATAATAATAATAATAAAAATAATATAGGGTGAAAAATTACTACCCACCAAAACATAAATTTAATGTGATTGAAAACTATAAGGATCTGGTAGCTGTAGTTTCGGATATCAGCAATTTCGAAAAATAGTGGTAGAAGACGTTGAGTACGAAAGGGCAAAACTAAAACAGAAGTTTCTAGCCGAAATTTATCATTTTCGTTGCTGACTAAGACTAAATTACATTCTTCAGTAAAGTGCTGTATGTGATTTTGAGTACCCGTGACGCGATATCAAGACGTGCGAGTTGCCAAAATAAGCTTTCGCTGTGTTTTTTGAGTAATGAATGAATGGTATGATTCTTGGTGGATCAACGCTCTCAGCGAATTGCAGTGGATAATATACTTTCCAATTGATGTTATAATATGATGTTGTATTGTACAAATTCTGAGTTATTTCTATTGTTTTCAGGAATAGGCGCTTTATCATCTGGCAGACGACTGATTTGTGACTCTTGAGTGTTTGAACTTGGTGTGATAAAAGTGAATTGTCAAGTTTCCAAATGACACTTCTTCCTTTTTTTGAATAGACTGTAAAATAATGTATGATAGGGCTGATTGCACTCAACACACTTACTTCTGCTTTAACGTATTGCTTTCACAGCAGCTAAACAGCTAAAAGTTGATTTTCTCAAGCAAGATTTGCCCTCTTATTTACAGACGTTGATGTGCATACCACATTTATAGAGTGGGTGTCATTCATTGCAGAATTTATATCCACCTGAAAATGAATCATGAATAATGTACGCTGGCAATGATCCTTCTGGGTTTCGTGCAGAAGAAAATTGTACTTTTGACCGTTTGGTACGAAAAGCTCTATCGAATGCTTCCGCTCGCTCTACTAGATATTCATCCATTTCAAGCGGTGTAGGAATTTGACGATCCGATTTCAACCTCTCTCTCTCTGACAACGGGTGATAGACAAGCGTTCACAATTGTTTGTATTATGAGAATGGATTGATTATTTTCTTACTACGCCTCTGGTATATTAGAAAGAATTAGTGTTTGGTTTCCGATTAAAACTCTCCTATTTTTTTACTGTGTTTTTAAAGCTTCTCGAGCAAGATTAAAATTGTCATCGCTGAGATGATAACATTTAACAATTACACCCACACTGCCTTTTGTTTTGTAAAAGAGATGGCACATTGCCTGCGCAGATGGCAAGTTTGGATGATTTATGTGAACTGCCTTCAACCTGTCACTGAAGGATGTTCACTGACCGTATCCTCTTTCAAATATCTCATTGTCCTATTGAGGTGTCTTTATGAAAACCTTTCATTATGTGCGGGCTGTTGATTCGTAAAAGTTAAAAAATGCGGAATTTACATTGAAGGTGCGATTTGATATATTGATCATTCTTTTGTTGTAGAGAGACTGTAAACTCCGAAGTAATATCGCACTGGTGAGGGTTCGTAGGTTTTATAAATATTTTGTTTTTAGATGTTGCAACATATTTCTATTTCTGTTAAAAAAAAGTTTAACAAAACTTCAGTTTTCTTCATTTGTGAGGCGGTTGCATTTGCATTTACCAAGAGAGAAAATTGTTCAGATTGAAAAATGAATTCTACTACTAATGGATTCTGATCACATTGATAGCTGACTCAAATCCAACATTCATAATTGCGACATAAAATTAAATCTCAAAAGTCGGGGTTTCGGCTTTGATTATGATAGGTGATATATAAGAATAGAATATTAACTTAATACACAAACTGTTCCTGGGGGTTTGTCTGTACTACCTGTCAGTTGCGTGTGCCTTTTGCAACGTAATGCGTTAATACGTCACAGAGTTTTAAGCTAGTTTAAATTAGTTATAAGTTGTCTCTCTTTCGCTTGTATGCATACATATGCATGCTGTAGCAGTTGATTTTAGACATGCATACTTATGTATTTGTTTCCAGTAGTCTTTATTCTTTCGTTTTTCGTACACTAAATATCTGAACATTATATTATTGTGGTGTTTGAATTACAAAATAAAATAAAACAAACACGTAATCTTCAAATTCGTTCATGTTTCTTTTTCGCTTTGGCTTTTGGTTTTGCAAGGTATAAATTAAGTTCGTCAATTAATAGCGAAAAAATTGGAGTAAAAAGGCTTGCGTCATTCATAAACGCAAGCAATTAAGCATATCTATTCTACATCTAGACCACTTAAATGGCGAGCGGAAATAGTTGATCAACTTAAACGAGCTTTATGTTAATTAGGTCGGGGAATGATTAATTATTAGGTTGGAGAAAAAATGCAAAAAAGACTTTTTATAGATACGCGCTTACTAACACTGGACGTGTTCGACAATTTGCGCCCTGTTCCTCTAGGAAACCCTTGTTGCTATTGAGGAGATATTGGTATCTTCATACAGTTAAAAGCCTTGTTCCTTTCCAACTAAGTAAAGAGGCTGGATAAATTTTGTCGTATGCTCAAGAAACTCACCAGTTAAATGCTCTATGCTTCGAGGCGGTTGATTTATTGACTAACACAACTTCTCCCAATATAATCTGACTTAATAACGCATATGTCGAATTATGAGATATTTTACTACAAAATGTTCTATTTAAGCTTTCGCGTGTGAACATTAGATACAACAATTATGATATATTACATAGGTGTTAAAGTATATTTTATGTTCAAATTCAGAATGCTTAAATTTTTGTAAACTGATGGTAACATTCCATATCTTATTATATATCAAATTTTTAAATCACAATTAAGCTCTCTCAGCCTTGACAAGAACATTTAAGCCGCAAAATAATATTAGAGCTGAGAAGTCGAGAGTATTGCCAACGTAAAATGTAAATAATTCTAGTGTTAAAGAAATTGATTGTAAATAAAGAAACTTGAAGGGCAACGTGCAAGTATATTCCTCTTGAACAGAAAATCCACGATCTAGTGACACGAACTGTATCCGTGAAAAGCGAATATCGTAACAATATTAACTGCTCTATTCAAGTATTATTTTTCGCAGGTCATTTGCAGATAAACATTTTTTTTGTTACCACGAAATTCAGTTAGTTAATGTATGACACATACTTGTCCGTATATTACACGCAATGTAAGAAGTCTACAAAGAATTTACTCTGGACTCCCAACCATTTTATTTCCTTTTAATGTTTCACTTTAACCTTACGAAATCAAAGCAAAATCTCTTCTCCTGTTTTGGAAGAATAAACCTCAAAAAAATGTGTCTCCTTTTACAGCCAGCATTAAGCCTTAGTCAATTAAAGTTACTCGGTCATTTCTTAATTTTAATAAGTATATCGTTGGTTTGTTTTCCAATTTTAATTAATAGAATTTTAGCATATTTATTATTCATTTCACTTTTTAAACCATACATGACTACAATAAATTCACTTCATATACAAATATTTACGACCAGCTAGTTTATAAGTTCATTCGTGACAAGTATAGCAATAAGTGAATATCAAGAAAAGCAAAAATCCATTTTATGCAACTTGAAGAGCTACCAAGCGGAGAGACAAAAGGGTTTTCAATTTTTTTGGAGCAAAATATGAAAGGACTTTTAACAGCAATAAGCAAAACGAAAGTGTCGTTTTTAATAATGTTGATTTCACTATTAAGTAAGTAATATTAAAATTAACTAGTAAGCCATTAAATGTAACAATAAGTTTTGTAACCATTCTCCTTCAGCTAAGTTCAATTTGAGTAAAGATATCTTGGTATAATTTTTTAAAAGCAAATAATCTGCTGCGAATTATTTAGTTGATGCAGTCGTTAGGATTCAAATTCAATGAAAGGTATCGGGTGAAACACAGTAAAGCTAAAGAAGAAAAAAAACTATTAAGTAGTTCTACGTGTCTTACGGAAACCGGCTGGATTAATTTTTATGTAATCACTTTTTCAATATAATAGCGTACAAACTGCCAAATAAAAAAAAGATTTAATGAGCCCCTAATCAGAAGACAAAATTTGAAAACGCCTAACGCAAAAAAAAGAAGGATATTCAAAAACGTGTTCACCGGTTCAAATGACGTCCCCATTAACTCATTCGTGAGTATTGCAGTGTATTTACTCTCCACAAAGGACAACAATGAGCTGAAGAGAAAAACTAGAACGGAAATTTTCTGTACGGGAAGTGAAGAATACGGTAATAATTATCCAGACAGTTGTCCAGACAACTGGGAACTAATTAAAGAAGTGCCGAAAGTAAGACACAAACCGAATACGCAACAGCACCAAATTTACGGAGGTTTTATTAACCCAAGCATAAATAGTGTAGATGAACTCGCTGTAGAAAAACAAAACATTGAATACAAATCTAATGAGATTATGGTTTATTATAAAGATGACTTGACTAATATGGACAGTTCAAGTAATTTTCTTAGTAATTTAGGGCGCAAACAGATTAAAAACATTAGTGGTCAAGATTACTCAAGTAATTTCCAAAGGTTGTCATCGTTGGTGGGAAAAACTAGCTCGCATTCAGGCCAATGTCACCAGAATTAAGCTAGCCAAAACCGGTATAAACCAAAGGAAGTCACTAATATGGAAGTAAATAATTTTCAGACGACAGGATGAATGGAATTCGATAATAATTAAGTAAATAATTTTGAGGCGGCAGGACAATCCTAGAAGACCTACGTCAGGACTCAACTTCGACAAGGGCAAAATGAAAAAGAGGCTTCCTTTCGAAAAACAACTTTGGATTGTCTAACTACTAGAACAATTACAATTAATGTGGAAAGAAATATTACGTATTATTAGGAGCAACTTTAGCCTTAATAGATAGCAGTATAAATGATTTTACAAAAAATGCATTGAGCAAACCGCTTGAGTTTAGCAATTTAATGAAAAATGGTGTAACGAGATTGAAGTTATAACAGATGCATGCAATCAGTTTAATTTACCAGAACATACGAAGATTAGTTGTAAAATGGCAGAACACGTATCCAAACCTTGGAGTCTATATGTTAGTAGTTTCAGAAGAGAATAGAGGAATAATGAATATCTTGACAAAACTTGAGAAACAATTTTTAAAGAAGGAGAACAACTCACAAGTGCAGTGAATACACAATAAGAGACTACACATAGACCGACGAACAAATAAATTGAGAAACTATACCGATATTCCCAGAACCAGAGGCACGGAGACAAATAAAAGAAATGGAAGAGCCAGGCATAATTAAGAAAAGATAGTTCGCAATATGTAACATGTGCTTGTATAATCTCCCGACGATGAATTTATCGCCATTCGAACGAAATTTTCTAATAAACAGTTATATGTAACCATCCTTGTGTTGGGTGACTTCAATTTGCCTCAAGTCACTTTGTTACAGTAATAGTACTGGCTGTTTGATTCCTACTTCAACATTTGATAGATAGAGCTGTTGTGTTCTTTAATGAATTATTTGATTATAATTTAATTCAACACAACCGTACCCAATTGCAATGGTACAGTGAGATTAGTGTTAATCGTTGTCTATCTTTTAGTTTACCTGACGATTCTTATCATCCTGCAATGTGTATTTCCTTTCATTACAAGCATAATGGTTCGTTGAACTTCTCTAAGGTTCCAAATTCAAATTTTTTAAATAAATATTATGATTTCCACAAAATCAATATTTCAATGCTAAACTTACATCTTTCATATATTAAGCTTGATTTCTCAGTTGGAAGTATTGATAGCTGACTGTCGTTGTTCTACAATACATTAAATCTAGCTATTTCTGCATCCGTTCCGATTAAGCAGTCCTGTCCTCGGAGCAGGTGTCCCCCGTGGTTTAATAAGACAATCAGATATTACAAGAATTGGAAAAACAAGCTTCTCAAGAAATTTTCGAAAAGTGGCTCGTCTTTCGATTATTTCGCTTACTCAGCGGCAAGGCATAGATTTAATTCCCTCAGCCACCAATATTATTGCAAGTACTTTTAGTTCATTAAATCCTCTTTGTTGGCTAATCCTAAATACTTTTTTAAGTTTGTTAACTCCAAGAGAAAAATTTCCATACTTTTAATGGCTCTGAGTCCTCGCATGATATTGAAACCTCAAATCTCAAACTAATTTGGTTATTTCTGAAAATGACGTTTATGAGTTCTCTAAAATACAGTTGTGCTCCTGACCCTGATGGAATTCCATCATGTGTACTTAAATCTTGAGTTGTCGAGCTATGTGGTGTTATCTCAAAGATTTTCAACCTGTCGTTGAATTTAGGTGTTTTACTCTTGTGTTGGAAGAGCAGTCTTTTTATTCCTAGTCCCAAAAGTGGAAGTAGACAACTCGTTGAGGACTACAGAGGCATTGCCATGTTTAGCGTCTTACCTAAACTATTCGAGCGAGTTGTTACTCAGCATTTGACCTTTGCCATCAAATCGTATATTTCTCCATTTCAACATGGCTTTCGACAAGGAAGATCTACGGTCACCAATATGTTCGAGTTTACTTGTCATATTTTCAAGGCCTTTTCCAGTGGTTCTCGCACTGATGCCATATACACTGATTTTAGTAAAGGGTTTGATTTGGTTAACCATAACTTACTGATCTTCAAACTCCTAGTCTCTGGCTTCCCTTTTTATTTAGTGAAATTAATAAGCTCTTATCTGCATAATAGATCACTCAGGGTTTTGTTTAGCTTCACCACCTCATATGAATTCCATTTTACGTCAGGCGTACCGCAAGGCAGCCACTTAGGACCCATTTTATTTTGTTTATTTGTCTTCGGTGATTAAATCCAGCCAGATCTTAATCAATGCTGATGATGTGAAACTGTTTTCTTCCTTTTCCGTAGAATCGCACTCACATTAGCTTGAAATTGACTTGAATAATTTGGTTGCATGGTGCTCGTTGAATCATATGGAATTAAATGTAAACCTGCCTATTTAAATTACGACAGAACTTTCCCTCTAACCTATTAAATGTAAAAAGCTTTCTTTTTCATGAAGGAAGTCATTCATTACTCAGTATTTCATAGATTCGCACAAATTTGAGGACGTCGATTCGTTCACAGATTTAAGCGTTCTCTTTGACAGTAGGTTACGTTTTAACTTGCACATTGAGGTCTTGTTAAGCAAAGTTAGGTCCGCGATTGGTTCTTTCAAGAGGTTGTCCAAAGAGCTTGATGATCCTTACATTACGAAAAGGACTTACATGTGTTTGCCTATACTCGAGTATACTTCTGTTGTGGGGAGTCTTTCCTTTAGGTGCTATGTGGATTCAATTGAATATGTTCAAAGGCAACTTTTGCTGTTTGCGCTTAGGAATTTGGATTGGGAACCGCTTGTCTTCCTTTCTCCTTATGAAAATAGGTTGCTTCTGTTATCCTTACCACCACTTGAGAAACGCATATTTATTGTTGGTGTTTTTTTCTTCTAAAAGCTAAATGTTGTCTATCACTAAATCTCAATATCGGACTTTTTGAAGTCTATCAAAACAACTATCCTTAATATGCGTGATTTGCTTATTTAAATTAACATGGATTATTTTTTTTTTTCTTGCCGAGATTCAATTGAATTCGGCTGTTAATTTATTTTAGATGAGTTTCATGTGAATGTAAATCAATAAATAAATAAATAAAATAAGACCTGGAAATTTCCCAATTGCTTTCCGTTTACTAAGGGACGATCGTGACGGGTCAAACCCTATTGTCTCCCAGTTCGGATCCTGTTATCTGCCAATTAATATATCTTGCTAATTCACAATCAGTCGATCCACACAAAATTTTTATCTCCATGGACAAATTTCACAAGCTTTTTAATAAATGTATTGAGGCTTTAGAATCCATCTGCTTACCAGAGCACATAGTTCCACCAGCAATACCTGCACGTACCCCCCACGCCTATCCCAGGACTGCAAGAAATTGCTATTGAAGAATATAAAAGAAGGGCACACGAACCATAATCACAATCAACTCCACAAAAAGCAAAACATTACCGATGTGGCCGACGCATCCAGCATTTGAAAAAGATTCATGATGTCCAAAGGATGGTCAAGATGTCAAGCGGAAATAAACATATTGCAGCGGGCCTTCTTAACCGGAGAATTACTCAGGGCTTCCCAGATGGTCTGTTCTCAAGACATTTTGTTACGCCTAGCAGTCGAAAGACGTTCAAGATCGGCGGCTAAGTTAAGCCAGCCATCCCCTATCAATAAAGCAAAAAACAAGAGAGTTATGTTTTCAATTAGTACTTGCCACTTTGGCTGATGACCAAAAGATCGCGTTCGCTTTGCATCGCGCGTTTATAGCTGCTATAACCATCACTGTACCCTTACAGTGCTGCTTGTACTCTTACAATGTTGCTCGTGACAAGCTAATACGCACATTTTCCTATATATGCGTTGTAATATGTATATTAACTAATATACGAATACGTTCATTGATCGCTCATAGTTACAGTTTAGTTTATGTATGTGTACGAGTGCGAAACCGGTTTTGGCGAAATCAATGTGTCAATATATTTACCAAGAGTTAAGTTCATGCTATGCATATGGAAACATTGAATACGTGAGTGAGTGAACCCGGTTTTAGCCTCTTTACTACTTTAGTGTGTAATTTGTTTAATAAGGGCATTATAAATACGCAATACCAGAAGAAGTTCACCCATCAAAATCTGTAGAGTAGCCGTCGAAACTATTTTACAAACAGGCAGACAAGCCAATAGCATTTTGCTCTCACAGGTCAAAATTCTTGTTTGCCCAACAACAGTCAACACATCCTTTTATCACTTAAATTACAAAGGCAACGAATAAGCCACTCCGGATAGCACATTTTGTTAAGCTTCACATACACCTTAGGACTCGACTGACCTGTTCTATCGCATTCTCAAGTTTACTCTTCATTTTATCGAAATGAGGACCAAATTTACCTCTACCATTCATGCTAATTCCTACATTACCGGCTTCAGCCCTGTTCCTGTTAGCCATATTCGCTTAAGTAGCATCATTACAGTTTATTCCGATAACACAATAACCAAAGTCGGTACGCGCTCATTGGACACTTCAAGTATTTTTCCAGGTTGATACTTGACCCGGATAAGTCAGCGAGTCAGCTGTCTTAAGCAGTAATCCATCATTACAACCCAAATAAATGTTCCGCATGTGGATCCTTGTGGAAAATCTCTTGCTACTTCTCTATAACCGACGTATTTTGTACCAAGAACAACCAACAGCCGCTTCTCTGAAAGAAGTAACTAGCCCAAACTTTTATTTCCAAGCAGTTAACTTCTGTCAGTCTGGCAAGTACTTCATCCCATTTAAGGTAATCAAACGCACCTTTAAATTCAACGAATTTGCCTAACACATATTGCATATCGTATGCACAGACACAAGTTTGCATATGTATCCAATTATTGGTACAGAGTCCCTTACGGTACCCACACTGCCTGTCAGGTAGACTTAAAGCAGGATTCTCCACAATGCTTTCAACCCTAACCTTCTCCAACACTTTTTCAAGGACTGGGAGAAGACTGGTGCCACGTTAAGATTAAGGATCACTCGTCACCTTATCAGATAGCTTTAACAGAAGCCTCCTCCAAGAAGGAGGAGCAGATCCCATATCAGAAAGGTCAAGTGTCTGGGAAAGAATGAACCAGAGTAAAGAACCAATAAGAACTTTCAGACACTCCCTCCAAGTGGTTAGTACAGTGTTACCTGCACGAATACCATTAATTTCCAATGCCTGTTTGCCTCTAACAACTCAATACACCTGAACCCAAGAATCATCGCAGTTATGAGAGACGAAAACTTCGTCCTCTTCCACCTTGCCAAGCATTCGCTTGCATTCGTTAATGTACTGCCCTAATGTAGTCTTCAGCTGTAACAAATTTTCAGCTTTCGGCGGCCTCACACGTTCAAATTGCTTTCTAAGTTCGCCAACTTCTCTTCGTTTATCAGACAGAGTGCGTTCAACAGCCTTTCGATTTGTCTTACGATATTGCTCAAGAAGCAAGTCGTCGAAAGCCCAGACCAATGGAGTGATATGATCAACAAAGTTTTTTTTGAAAAACCCTTTGCGGAATCATAGCAATCGCTCTCCTCATATGGATTCCTAGGTATCCCAATTGACCCAACAGTTGAATTTCGGGTGGGTGGGTTCAAAAAAGAGGTATTCAGCTAACAACTTAATTACATAACACCCCACCCATCTTTAACCTCCCAAGAGAAGTCAAACACCCCCATAGTGGCCCTATTCATAATAGTAACATCAATGTCACTAACTTCAACTAGCCCATGAAACTTGAACCATTCACTCGGTTAATTTAACAACTGGACACTTTTGTTTATGCACCGTTGGCATAACACATTACTTCTTATTTGGTTGCGTCAGCCCATTCCGGCATCTTGATAAACCATAAGACTGAGAAAGCGTTACCATCCATTTGGATGTTCAAAGGGGTGCCACTAGCAAGTAAGAAACCCGAATTAGTACACCTGGTCCTCATCTCCATCCTCATTAAACTTACAATTACCATGGCCATTTGCAAAAACAAATGTAGCTTCCACATTCACATCATTCACAATGCTAACAGAATGGCTACTTGTCTTAAGAAATACTCCCATGTTCATATTCAAGCCTCTAGGACTACCCCGGACGCACGGGGCTCTAACACCAGTGCAAAACTATTGCCCACCTCGTGAAAAAATTGACGCAGCTTTCATATCGCATGGTAAATGCAGTTGTTGTTATACTGTAGTAAGAGAAAATCCGTAGTAGAGAAGCTTCCTGCCAAGACTCAACATTCGTCACTCCGCCCCGCGCTTATTTGCATGACTCGCAAATTCCCCCACACTCATCGGTTCTTCAGCGGACGACGTATCCGCGTCAGGCCAACATTCCTGACCTCTGTCTGATCCAGCAGACATATCACTGACTTTGGATCTAATAGGCACTACTTTATAAGCACTTCACCACGGAGCTTCGAGAAAGTATATTATACATATATAGTCATAAATATTTACTGACATTTACTCTTCAATACAAAATTCTTTTCCACACAACCTTTAGCTTCGAATGATAACAATAAAATAAAAAAGAATATGAGAAAGTACATTCTTAAAGAAACAAGACAGCAAACCACTACACAAACAGGTAGAAAACCTCGCAAAAGCCCTAGAGCGAGCATACATTTCAGATGCACAGACGGCTGTCTCGTCAGCAAATACAGCACCTAGTACGCCATCACGGCTAAGACAGGAAACTGCTCCGATGATAAAGTCAAACATATCATGAAAGCGGAAACATTTGTCAATATAAACGGGGCAATATCCAAATTCGTAAACATTTGCATCGACGCAACTGACAAGAGGAACACCATACTGTACTACAAAAATCGACCAAGCATTTCTAACAATAATCCAGAACGAAACAAAGGACGTTCTGATTATTATAATAATAATATCAACCGAAGACATTAATAGTAACAATAATAACAGAGATCGATATAACCTGTGCAACTGACAGGGACGGGAAAGTACCGAAATATGAGAATAATGCATTCGGAAAACGACGGAATCCATTTGAACGAACAGGAATGAACTAAATATATCATTTTAGCGTCAGTCCAAGAAACTTTACAGAAGTAAAAACCGCGGAAATAAATTAGGCACTGACGTTATTAATAGACACTGGTACGGACATATCACTACTGAAATATGCACAAAAATTAATCGAAAAGCATAAGTACGAACTGCACAACTAACCTTTCTTGCATCGAAAAAAGAGTAACAAAATTACTCACGTCCACTGATGTAGGTATGAGAATAATTACCTTCCTAATTCTCTCTACATTTCATATAGTCCATGAGTGTTTTCCAATACAATGTGTTGGAATATTCGGGATGGACTTTGTAAGGAAATACAACTGTTTACTAAATTTCCAAGATAAAAGCTATAATCTTAGAATTAGGCCTAGAAATTTTCACACTAAAATTCAAATCTGATTAGTGCACATACTCAAAGAAGACGTATTGTTAATATCCACAGTCAGAAGTGATTGGACAATTACAATTATCAACAAGTGAAAGTTCTGTGCAGATACCGAATCAAAAACGACAAAAAGGCGTAATAATTTCCAATGCCGTAACAGACAGTACGCCGTCGCAAGTTATCGGGACATAAATTTTTAAAAGAATACTTCCTGATGATACCAAATATAATGTCATTAAAATTTACATCACCTCGATACAGACGGTTTAAGACACTTTATTGCATTTTGTGTCTACTGTAGACGTTTCTGTTAACTAAAAAAAATATAAAACTCAAAGTATTTGGGTAATGGGATAAGTATTTAGAAAATATATTACGAAAGATAAAGTATAAAATATTCAGAGTTGTCTGAACATAATTATAATATAATCAGGGAAAAATAGAGATGTTTCCTAATGATAGACAAACAAAATTTACTAAATGCACATTTAGTATATAATAGTGGAAAAAACATACATTCAGGTATAATGGAAACATACAGTCAAATGAAGTATAAGTTATATTTTCTAAAATTAATTTAATTAATCCAATCGTTTAATAATCAGCTTAAAATACAGTAAGAAGTACAGTATCATAAGAATCCCATCAAATTAGAATTTTCATATGCAGAAACACCATCAACAAAAAATGAAATGGTACCGTAGACACACATACTCCAATATAAAATAATTATACTTTTTAACACTAGCAGTTTGATTACAATTGAGTATAGTTGAACATATAGAAGATCATATTACGAAAATAGGAATACGACAAAAAATAATAGCTAATAATGAATTTAAAGAACGTGAAAACAATGAACTGCATCTTGCTGCAACTAATAATCATACAGCACTGTTACTTTTAATGTTCTTTAGTTTTTTTTTTGCAACTTCCTTTTAGTATTAAAGTTGTTAAGGTGACAAAAAATTTGTAAAATTTCTTCTAACTCTTTTATTTATATTGATATAAAAACAGAAAATCAAAAAAAATTCTTAGTGAAGTCGAAAATAACGTAGTTTTCCTAGTTGAAAGAGAGTATTCTTCAAGAAAAATTTCCGGAAAACTTAATGTTTGTCAAGGAACAGTACCTTTAATCACAAAGAAACGAAATCTAATATTCTTAAGAAACAACGGAAATCGTCCTAGATATCTAAGTTATAGTAATGTTCCGCTAATGGAGCATTTGTTAAAAAAAATGAGGTTAGATCTTCGAAAGCGTCTGCAATGACATTAAATAAGAGTGTCAACCGTGCGTCGAGCACAACAAAAACTTGGTCTTATTTTGGCGGTTCAGCAAAAGAAACCTGCCCCATATGAAAAAAAATCGTCTGGAATTATGTTCGCAACACAAAAGTTTGTTTGCGGAAGATTGGTAAGGAGGAAGAACGCGTTCAAAAGAACCAATTGGAACAAATCATGAAGCATGATGGTGGTGGCATAATGGAGTGGAGTTGTTTCATACGGTAGCATGTGGGTACCCTAGTAAGAATCAATATAATAATGAAAAATGAAGATTATCTCATCATACTGTAAACAAGTTTTTCATTGAAAAATCTGTATATTTTGTTGAAGAAGCGACTTTCCGGCAAGACGGAGACCCCAAACATACGGGAAAAATAGCTAAAAAATGGTTGCAGGAGCAAAATTTTCGAACTTGCCAGCGCAAAGGCCGAATTCAACTCCAATCGAAAATTTGTGGGCATTTGTGAAGAGAAAGCTGGCACATTATAAATTCGTAACAGCCTTAAATGTCTTTGAATTAGAAATGCAGCAAGACGGCTAAGTATAAACAATGAAACAGTACAAAACCTTTTTTACAAGGCCAAAGCATGTTAAACCTGTCTGTAAAAAATAATGGTCTATGGACAAAACACTAAATTTCCAGGTAGAAAACCTAAATGAAAAAAGTGCACAACTGGATAAATGAAAACACCTGATTCGCTTGCTCTTATTTGCTTACTCACGAATTGTATTTCGTTGTATTGTTTACAGTTAATTAGAGAGCAGCAACGAACAATGTTTTATATATAATTTTTTTTTTCTATACAGCGATAGGTACAACAATTGTACGAATTTAACTTATTTTTGTACCCGTCATAGAAAGATGGCGGGTATCTTCGTTTTGTCAAAAAGGTCGCAACGTCTAGAAGGAAACTTCAGTGATCCCACAAAGTATGTACATTCGATTTACGACCTTTCGTGTGTCCCTTTGGTTGTCTGTCCATCTATGTAATGCCTGTTGTAAACATTTTCCCCACCCCAAAAGTGAAACTATCGACTTCAACTAAACTTGACTAAAAGATTGCATGCTTTCGCATGCAGGTCGATATATCGGCCCAACGACATGGCTACAATGCCACCTCAGTTTTTCCAACGGAATAAAATGTTGGATTGTTGCTCATTATTGATACACTACACCAGATAAATCTACAACATAAAAATAAAGACGAAAGCAGAAAGCCGTAGATGCCGTTAAGACTTTAGTCTTAGACTTTATTCTCTGGCTAAATTTATAATAAAAACAATAATAATAATAATAAATCTACAACAATACGAATGCATACTTTATGGACTATGGCGTGATAGTTCTATATAAGTGGAACAAATCGGACACGCCTACACAATTTCATAGCGCGTCATAATTTAATTTTGTTTTTTCAACAACTTTTTATGACATTTCTTTCCGAATTATCCAAACATGCACATCGAGCTTTAATCTCTTAGGATAATTACGGTAAAATTCAGTTGGCCATACTTGCTGCGTATGTATGAGTACTGAATATAATTCATGTGGCATTGTACTTCTTGAATTGCGTGAAAAGAGGATTTTTTTTTTATAACGCTTCTAGTTATTTTGTGAGCAAAGCAAAGAACGAGATATAAAGCGAAAATTATGTTGCATGAACAGCAATAATCCTGGCGCTATGTATTACGTTGTGAAATCTATGAGGCAACGGGTCAAAACATTTTTTTTCATATTAAATATTATTGCAGTGTTGGATAACCTACAAATCAAGAAACTGGATTAAAATCCCTCTTCAGAATAGAAAAACGTTATAACAAATATTAACGATACATATGCGCTAACCAAATTTAAAAACGAGCGAACGATGATCATATCAAAGTCACCATACTTGCGGCACAGCCGAAAAATTTATCTGAAGCTATTAATATTGCGCCGGAATTTGAGAAAATGGCTCAATCCAACACTAACATTGTGAAAATAAACATTAACTATATACCAAACAGAAATATCACACGTAAATATTCCAATAACGGAAACAATAGCGATAACAACAGAAACAATACGTACGATAACAATAATAATAGAAAAAATTATAACCACAGCAACAATTTTTATAACAGCTGGAACAACAATAGAAACAACAATCCTAACAGGAATTATTCCAACCAACACAACAATCATGTACCATGCTATAACAATTTCAACAACAGTAACCAAAATTTCAGTAGCAATAAACAATTACAATACTAATAACTCTAATAGAAATTGTAACAGGAACAATGAAACCTTGGAAACCAGTGGACACATTTAATACAAGAACCAGGAAACGAATTAGACTCCGTCGCGGAGCTCGAGACTGAATGCTTAAATCAGGCATCAAACATACCCTACCAAATTTTCGCTATTTCAAAATTATCAAACTAAATCGTACACGATATTGAAAAAACAACCAAACCGAAATTGACATTTCTACCAGATACAGGAGCAGGCATCAGCCTACGCAAAGCACACCTACCGGAGGACTATCAGCGAGACGACTCAGAATGTAACAACTTAGCGGGAATAATTAGCGAATTTATATATACTGGGAACCACCAAATCAAACATGCAGTTTGAAAATGAAACTACAGAGCATAAAATATAACCAGTAAACCCTTATTTCCTCAATACAAGCAGACGGGATCATAGGTAGAGATTTCTTGTTAGTATGCACTTGGAATGTAAACTACGGAAATTTCGTCTTAGCCATTAATACTAACAGCGAACAAATCCATCTCTCTATATATGACCAAATGATCAACAAAGATAACATAATCTCTACACGATGCGAAATAATACTACCAATAGATATCAAAATACAAAATGACATGGTAGTACTAAGTAAAGAGATATATAAAGGAAAATTCGTAACCAACATAATAATATAAAAGGACGGACAGAAACACATCAATCTAGTAAACACATTAAATAAAGACAAACTGGTATACCACATTAACTGGACCACTAAACAATTACGAAATAGTAGACACATATCAAACACGATAAACGACGATTTTAAAAAATATTAAAATCCATAAAAGCTTGGCACCCTAAATAACACTGAAAAGAATGAATTCATTCAACACACATACATTCATGCAAACACTTGACGAAAATCAGATCTATATTACAATTACAAATTCCCACACTCACAAACCGACACTATACACACACACGTTGATGAACTACTGAACCAAAAAATAATGGAATCTTCCACTAGCTCCTGCAATTCACCCGTTTTACTCGTACCTAAGAAATGTAGAAACTTAAAGAAAAAGTCAGCAAGGATAAGTTTCCCCTTAGAAAACTGGAAGACATTTTAGATACGCTGGGCAGAGTAAAATACTTGTCAACGTTGGGAGTGGCAAATTAATTTCACCAGATAGGAATCAACGGCATTATCAGCACACAAAATTTCATCAAACAGTTTCCAAAGAATGCTAACTATAGCGTTATCAAGCTTACAAGCCGAAGCATTTTTGTACGTTGACGATATTATAATATAGCTTTGAACACCACATCAGAACCTTGAGGTATTTGAAAGACTTAAGAAGTACAACTTAAAACTAAACTCATCCAAACGCAACTTTTTGCAACCAAAAGTAACTTTCTAACTAGGACACCTCATAAGCCCCCAAGGCATAAAGCCAGACCCCGCCACATACGAAAAAATATCACCAACCGAAAAATGCAGACTTCATCTTAACAACAGATGCATCGAGCTGTGCATTAGGAGCAGTGCTATCGTAAGGTGAATTAGACCCAAAAACCCGTTGCATACGCAAGCAAATCCCTAAACAAACATGAAAAAATAAACCAATTATACAAGAAAATTCACTTTGGAATAACTTACTTTAGATTCTACTTATTTTACAGTGGTAACTGGTCACAGGTTACCAATATCCCTATTATCTCACAAAAACGCCAACTCAAAACTGACAAAAAAAAGCTAGTAAGAAAGTTAAATTAGGTCGGGACCGAATCTTTTATACCCGTCGCCGTTATCCTAAAAAAGGCAAAAGAAGTAAAAGAACAAAATTCTCATGCTCTATAATATGGAGCGGGCGCAATTCATTTCTTCTATTTTTAAAATAAAAGTTTTTGTCGTATAGACATGTGGGCGTTGTAGGCGTGTCGTTTAAAAAGTTTAGGTCAATAAATTGTTATGCAAATTTGTAGGCGATATGGTCACTCTCGCTAACGGGAGAATGTTTACCACAAACCACTACAGAGTTGCAGGTACATGGGCAGATGAACAGGCGTACATGTTTAGATGCATTCAAACGTTGTAACTGGCCAAGAATTTGTCTACTTTATGGGGTTTTTGAAGCTTGTTTCTGCTGTTATAAAGTTATTGAAAAAATAATTAAATATTGATAGACCACTACCACGATATTGGGTAGTCGTGGTCAATATTTGCCATTTTTGTGCACAAATGCCACAGCATCGCCAATAGAACATACATTCAAAACTTCGTTCATTTATTTGCTAATAATGAGCAAAAAACCAATTTTTCGTTCCCTTTCAAAAACAATTTAGTTCTCAGTTTACGTGAAGCTGTTGGCGTGTTTTTCGATCGATTTGGCCCATTTTCAATATCAACCTACGTACAAAAACTTTCAATGGTTTTGCAAATTTCAAGTCGATAGCTTTATATTTTCGGCCAAGAGAATGTTCACAAAAGCGTTATACAGACGGACGAATGGACAGACAGACACGCTGATCTAGAATATATATACTTTGTGGGGTCTCTGATGCTTCCTTCTGGGAGTTGAAAATGTTTCGACAAAATGAATAAATGAAAAATAGAGTTAGCAAACTCCTTGAACCTTTCGACAAAAAAAAGGTTCAAGCAACACCAACTCTGATGCTTTATCAAGAGCAATATATACTGAATAATACTGAATAATATGAACTGAAAGAAATGATCCTAAGAACGACACGAGAATAAAAAAGGCTTTCATCATAACCAGAAGTAAATCGACAAAACAAAATGCAAATAAAGAACAATTAAATATATGGGAATGTACGTTCATCAATGACATAAAAAACACAACAAAATTAAAAGTTAAATTGGAAAACGGTATAAACGCTATTATAATTAAAAACATTAAAGAGTTAAACGTGGAAGATGCAATGAATGTTCAAACCACTTCGACGCGCTCTTGGAAAAACTGTCATTAAAACTCAATAAACTGAACTATAAACGCTATGCATTAAATTTAAAAAATGAAAGATTTAAACATATAACCAAAAAGATGTAATATTAAAAGAAAAATTGGAGAAGATTAAAAGAGCCCGCATAAATCTTCTACTATATAAAGAAAAAGAAGCGATTTACAATGAAAAAGAAAGGAAAGAACACCACACTACCCCATACTCAGGACATTTTAGAGTTAGAAAAACTTTCCAAAAATTAAGCCAAAAGTGCATCTAGCGAAATATGTTTATAATGATGAAAAACAACGTAAAACAATGTAATACCTGCCAAACATGCAAGCAATCAAACCACACAAAAGTACCTTTAACAACAGCAGATGCAGCGTCTACCAGTTTCCACACATTATGCACAGATACTATAGGTTCAATAAAATCCATCCAATAACTTTCGATATATTCGCACTATACAACTCGAGTTAACAAAACTCTTTCGCATATACCCTCATGTAATTAGAAACTAAATGCACTACAGTCGAATTAGTATAAGTAAAAATACCATATATGCAAAATAGAAAGATGTTACATTCAAAACGAATACAAAATTTAGGCAAGTACACAAATGAATTGAAAAAAAAACTTAAACAATCCCTCGAAAAAACAAATAAATTCTGCAAAAACACTAAAAAAAAAATAGAACCAAACTAGAAGAATCAATTTTGTTAGAAAGACATTATACGAAAAGGTTAGACAAACCATTTGAAGGCCCATATAAAGTTACAAACATACAATAATCAAATATAACAGTAAAAGTTAAACATAAACATAAAAATTTAGTTAAAATATGTTACAGTTAACAAACATGCAAATACAAAACCTGGCAAATAAAAAAGAATAAAAATCAATACAATGAAACACATGTAAATTTTAGTATTAAGATATGCACCCGTCATAACATATTACATAATTAAATACTATAAACAGACACACATACATAAATAAACACCTACAAAAGTAAGAAGTACACTACACAAATTTTAATAAACATATATATATATATTATATATATATATTTAAAGTTTAACTTACTGTCTGCTTTACGATATACATACATAAAAAATAATACATAACACTTTTCTCTTTTAAAGAGTAAGGGTGTAGTGTGATCGCACATAGTTGCATATGTACGTCCGTTTGAGATGTGCTATTAATTAAGGGTGTAAACAAAATATGAAAACAAAAAGAAAAAAACTCAATTCAACAACATTTTCAAGAAATCCAATTCGTTAAGTTTCGTTACCATATTCATAATTATGCTGACCAAAGCATTCAGTAGTTTTATTTATTCGTAGATCTAAGTAGACTTAATAGGTTAAAAAGAGAGATTATTTAAGATCGCAGAATCAGATGCAGTGTTCCAACCGCTCTATTTTATATTGGGACGCTTCTAGCCAAATCATTTTGGCAAATAAGGAAGTAGTTTGATTTGGCGTACTGAAGCCGTATAGATAGGCCACTCTTTTGGCGAAACATCCACAAATCTCTATGAAAGCAAATGTTGTAACTGTGTTTATCTTTTATGCAGCTACTGCAATCATCATAAATTACAATATGAAAAAAAACGTAGATGTTTTTAAAATAACTTTTGAGATGAACTGTTAAAAATTCAACATCTACAATCATGGAAGCCACGAACTCAAAAAAACGTAGATGTTCGTAAACTGACTTTGATGATGAACCATTAAAAATTCAACATCCACAATTACGAAAGCCACGAGGTGAATACATTGAATACATGAAGTAACACTGAGGCGAACTTTCCCGTCTGCTTTGGCCAGACGATCACTGTGAAAAAGTTGGTATTCATTACAAAATGTTCCACATTGTTTACCTTAGGCTTGAGCCATCGTTCAGATAGTATTATTATGTAATAATCACAGCCAACTGAACTAGGATACAATTCTTGAAACTTGGTGTTCAAACCTCTAACATTTTGATAGAGCAGAATAGGTGGATTCCTTTGGTTGAGGACGAAATGAGTTTTCGACAATAGATTTATAAAGGTCATCATGAACGCTAATACTGAAAGGCGCAAAGTCCCTTTGCTCCGATATGTTGATATTCGCGGCATTCAGATTTCCGAACTTGACGCTTGGAAGTTATATGTGGTTCCACGTTATCGACCAAAGTATTACTGAACAGACTGGAACAGTTTCATGTTTGAACTACCGCCAAACCGGTATATACCTCAAAAATGTATCATCACTTTAACATAAATATATATAAATATGTTTACATTTATGTATATATATATCTTTACTCAATAGCAATACTTTTCTAAAATATTCGCTTGTTTTATATTAAAGTCAACAAGAAAATATCAGACCTCTGTGAAATCAACACTGGTAGGCCCTGTGCCTCACATTGAAAATTCTCATTGTAACTTGCTTGCAATAAGTTCACTAGCCAATAATGAAGAGACAATTAGACAGAAAAGGTACCATATATCAGACGTTATCGTCTAGGAAACAAATGTGAATATATGCACATTGTAAAATCATTGCACGTAATATTTAAATGCCTACGAGAAAGATAAGTTCAAAATAAGTTTAGAAATTGAACCGTTCCATTATTAGTGGATATTAAGACCGATATGAAAATTTAGTGTTAGGATACGCTTATTATTAAAGAATAGATTACAAATAAATACGAAAAAATGAAAGAAAGGAACAGCTTTCGCTTACGGTTGGTAATTTCTCATAAAAAATCTTGCTTGTGATTAAAAGAGCTGCCATATATTCTCTCTTATCTATGCCATATTAAACGAAAACAACCAAATTTTCTCTAAAATTGCACAGTTACAATACGATTACTTTTAAAATGTCGAAAATGCATTTATAAGAAAACATAAAAAAATGATCAACACACAAAGATTGTGCGCTTACTTAGTGTTAATAGTAGTAATATTTGCAAACTTCTGTGGAGAGCCAAGGATTACTTAAAATAAATAAAAACGCATTAGGTCGACTTCTTACTATGATTGCAATGGTTCAAAGCTTTCTGTAAAGTACACCACGATTAGTAATGTTAATTTTACTTTTGTAAAGTAGTTTGCGGTGTTGTTAATCAAAAATAGTAACGCAAAAAACTTTCAAAATAATAAAATATTCCGTAGCGTAGAATTAAACGACCGCAATTTACTTTTAATAAGAAACTCGAATTTTTACTTACAAACTTATTAATTTCACATCTCACTTTTTTTGTCCGCGATTTTTGGTTTGTTTTTTGGTTTTTTTTTTTCGTACATTTGGCTCGTATTTGACTGAGAATTTTGGTTTTGGATTCTTTTTGCTAAGGTAATTATCGTGGGTACCATGAGCGTCTGTGTCTTTATTTAAAAAAAAACAAATAAAAATAGACAAAAAATATTGGCAAGTAACATTTTATATTTGTCAATAGTTCGCAGTCCTTTTTCAAGTGAGAGTATTTTTTTTTTCATAAATTAACTATATAATAAAGCGACAACAAAAATCCACCATGGACACACCACACACACACAATTCAATAAAGTTTTAAAATTCTGTAGTGGCACATTAAAGGGCTTATTAATAATTTGCATGAACTTCGTATATTTATAAGTAATTTTAAACCAAACTTTATATTCCTTTTTCATATTAAGAGACCCATTGTAGAAGTTCTGTTAATCCTATTCCACCCAAATCACATATCCGATACTTCGTGAATCCTGCTCAAAACGTATATTTAAAATAATGAGTCGGTGTTTTTATAAAGTCCAACATCCTTCACAAACGTATTAATTTAAACTCAACAATACAGTGCTTCGGCTCCATATAAAAAAATTACAAAAATGAGAAAAACAAAATATTTAAGAAAAGTGGTTCTTTTTATGACTAGTTCACTTATTCTGGTGCAAGATATTGATTTAATTACCACAACCACCCATATTATTGCAGGCACCTTCTGTTGATAAAATCCTCACTGCTTGTTAATGCTAAATATTTTTCTAAGTTTGTCAACTCCAAAACAAAAATCTTCATATATCCTTCGCATCTTTCTTTCAATGGCTTTGAGTGCTCTGGCGATATTGAAACCTCAAATCTCTTTGCTGAATACTTCCGACGAAGTTTTCAACTGTTTCAAGTGTCGGGTATCTCAAATATAAGTGTGCGCCTGGATATGATTGCATTCTATCATGTATACTTAAATCATGCTATGACGAGCTTTGTGGTGTTATTTCAAAGATTTTCGATAAGCCCTTTAAATCTGTTGTTTTCCCTGTATGTTGAAGAGTAGTTCCCTTATTCCGCTTCACAAATGTGGAAGTAGACATCACGTTGAGAACTATAGAGGCATCGTCAAGTTGAATGCCTTAGCTAAATTTTTTAAGGGAATTGTTACTTAGCGTGCTCTATTCCAGCATCGCTTTTGCAAAGAAAGATCCACTGTTAGTTATCTCTTAAAGTTTACTTGCCATGTTTTCAAAAATTTTTTAGTGATTTTAGTAAAGCGTTTGACTTAGTTAACCATAACTTATTGATTTTCAAACTCCAAGCCTCTGGCTTCCCTTTGTATTTAGTGAAATGGATAAGCTCTTATCGGATAACTTCACTACCCCACATAAATTTCCTGTATAATCTAGCGTCCCTCAAGGTTGCCACTTATGGCCTCCTTTATTCAATATATATATTAATGATCCCTCCGCGGTGATTAATTCCAACCAGATCTTAATGTAAGCTGACGATGTTAAACTGTTTTTTCCTTCTGCTTGAAATCGCAATCGTATCAGCTGCAAATGGACTTACATAATTTGGTTATATGGCGCTCGTAAAATTTTATTAACTTAAATTTACAAAAATGCAACAAGTTTTCTTTCTCAAGGCGGAAGTCATTCAATGCTAAGTATTTCATTGATTCACACAAGTTGGAAAACGTAGATTCGTTCATCGATTTAGGCGTTCTATTCGGCCAAACATTACGGTTTCATTTATACATTAAACTCTCTTTAACTGAAGGTAGGTCCGCGCTTGATTTCATGAAGAGGTGCCCCAAATAGCTGAAGAATCTTTTCATTACAAAAAAGCTATACATTTGCTTAGTTAGACCAATACCTAACTACGCCTCTGTTGTTTGGTCTCCTTTCTATAAATGTTATGTACATTCGATTAAATCCGTTCAAAAGCAAATCTTGCTTTTTGCGTTAAGAATTCGGGTTGAGACCCGCTTATCTCTCTTCTTCCTTATGAAAATAGGTTGCTTCTTACCGTCACTTGAGAAACATAAATTAGTTTTCGTTGTTTCCTTCTTAATCAAGTTAATTAATGGTACTATCGATTCGCCCATTTTAGTTGGTGAAATAAACTTTAATGTCCATAATCGCTTCCCCAGGAACTTTATCTTCAATAGTCTAGTCAGTGTAAATATAATTATGAGCTGTTCGATCGGTTCAGAGTCGTTCGCAGAAACGTAAATGATCTCTATCACTAAAACCCAGTATCGGAGTTTTTAAAGTCTATCAAAACAACTATTCTTAATACGCGCGATTTCCCTATGTCGTATTTCAACTAAATTGCAGTCTTAACATTTCACTACGATTCGAAAATTAACTGATATTGTTTACTGTTATCAGTTGCCAAGCTTTTGCATGTTTGCAATGGTTTTAGAGTTCACTTGCAACTTGGACCTGTACCGGTTATAGGTGTGCCTCTGTGCTGGTGGTGTACATGTTTTCTTTCTTTCTTATTTGTTTATACATGAATTTTTTTTCTTGATCTCCCCTTGCATACTTTTTTCTAGTTTTTAATAATAATTAGTATAAAATTTCAGAATCAATTGAATTCCGCTGTTAGTTTATTTTAGATAAGTTTCATGTGTAAAAAAATAAATAAATAAATAAATCCCACCTTCGCGGTTGTTTTCTCAGCAAAAACTTTATATTTCATTCTCCGGACTTGCTCCCACTTTCATTATATGTGGCGACTTTGATAGCTGGAACACCATTTAGAGCTCGACAAGCAACAACAATCGTGGCACTATTTTAGAAAGCATTTCAATTCAAACAATTCAAAGCGATCTCTCGATAATAAATGATGGAAGACCAACACATTTTTCAACTGATCAAACTTTTTCGTACATTGATGTAACGTGTTGCTATCAATAAAAGTTATCTGGAACTCTGCTCTTCTACATATCGATAATTTTACAACCAAAGCAGCTTAAAAAAGTGAGTTGGATGTATCGTTGTAAAACACGATATTTAAAGTCAAATAATTAAAAGGATTTTCATTTCATTTACTTAAATTGCGCTCGCAATCTAACTTTAATTTGTAGTTGAATTAAGAACAAAAAAGGAAACAATATACTTTAAAAATGAGAGAAATGCTAAAGTATTTCTTTGCACTTGGCTTTATATTTGTTTAACATAATAAGAACTGTACTTCGCGATTTTTGCAAAATTGTGATTGCGGTAAGAATCTTGATTACAGGACATTGCCGAATAAAATCACGAAAATAAAGCTCTTGTCCTAAAATTTTTTAATTTTTTTCATTGAGCGTTAAAGAAGATTCTAAAATTGAAACTTCAAATTAAAGATATTTTAATTGTTGTAAACATGCCATAACAGCTTTAGAAATAAGAATAATGAACTTCTATACTGAGAACATTTCCAATAAATTTATATATGGACCCATTTTGTTAACCGTAAAATGATTCATATATATTATAAATCAAACAACAAGAATTCATATAAAAACTGTTTGTAATTTACTTAATTCCAAGAAAATATACCCCTATTAATTAAATGAGTTATCGCTTTTCCATAAACGTTTAAATCAAAACTCTAGTTTACTATACCATCCATGAATAATATCGTCAACCGAGGCAATTTAGTATAACATAAAATAAGAACAAACAAGTACAAGCTCATTACGCAGTTATCCATCAGCATCACTCACCTCTACAATAACTTTTTAAATCACCGTCGTCATTAGAATATTTATCAGCAGCAGCACGCAGTCAGCGTTCTGGCGCCGTCCTTTTTTTTTTTTTTGTATACCCTATTTCTAAAAATGTTATAATATGTAAACAGTAGGCATATATATACATATTTTGATTTTTTTAATCTTTTCTTATTAATTCAAGAAGAAATTATGTGATTATTACTATTCACGTAAAGGATATGTAAATAAATAACCACTGTTTTTAATTTTTTTTCTATAAATAAAAACCCATTTTTTTCTTATGTGTTTATATATTCTTGTGTTATAATAACTGTTTATTAAAAGAGGAGAAAAGATCGTAGTAGTAGGAGTTTGAGCAACCAATTTTGGGGTTTCCAAAAAACAAAACGCAACATCTCTATCGCATAGTTTCGACACAGGAGCTCTTCTTTCGCTTAATAGCATGAGAGGGATAATGACGTGTAAAAACGATCAAAAGACACTATACGATTCCTCATACTTGGCACCACTCTGGATAATGGTAAGACGATATAAATAGTGACTCCCAAATTTGACTCACATGCTAGTCTATTTCTTTTGCCTTTATTCCCGGAACAACTTCGAAACGATATGCATATCCCATGAGACTGCATGAAACAAATAGCTTGTAGTCTCGTCTTTAAGACTTATTTGGCAAATATTGTTTCAGGAAACGACCTATTTTCGCAGTGGGAATTGGGCTACGGGAACGTTTCGTTTAGGTGGTTTATCACAGATCTGACCGTGTGTGGGATCGTGATTTGGATGATCGCTCGAAAGATGTTTTCTATAATATATATAAGTCGTAAGAAATTATTGTCGAAATTATTTAACCGTATTGTAATTTGTATAATTACTAAAACAACAATGCAATTACTTAAAAAAGCCTACAAATATGAAAATAGTGTTACGAAATTCTTTTCTGGACGCTAGATCGTGGTTTTTCTTTTTGAGAGAAATACACTTGCACGTTTTCACTTCAAGATTCTTTTATTTACAATCAATTTGCTTATTTAAAATCTATATCGGCAATATTCTCGACTTCTCGACTCAAATTTCCTTTTTCTGCCTTCCGCAAATATTATATTTATATACATTTTTACAAGCAGATTTCTATTACCAAAGTTCATGGATTCATTTTTAATCCGTTAATCCGCTTTTCCACTAATCTTTTTCGTCGGCCGGCAGCTGCATGACGTGCCGCGAAAGTGCACTTGGTTATTCCCTGACTACATTTCAAGGATGATATTAATATAAGCTTTTACATGACACTTTTAAGACACAGACTGACTTCTCGCTTTTTCGTTTTTTCCGATCTCACATGACCAACGTTTGCTTTACTTTTTTATTCTTTTACTTTTTTATCTATTTCTTTTGCAAAGGAATGCAAGGGCTACTATACGTAACGACTAGTTCCTATAATAAGGAAGTGTCATGGCCATTTGCTTATACATTTTCTCTATCGGTCAATTTAATAACATTAATTAAACGGACAAAAACACCGGTAGACCCTAACAATGCGCACGTTACATCCGTTACCCATCAAATTTGACTATAGAAATCAACATTTCTCCTACGACCACAATAAAGTGAAGCTGTGCGTACCTCATATTCTTGTTGCAGGTTTGCCTGGATTGGTCATTTCTTTTTAGTCTATGCTGTTCCTTTTTATATAGATCACCGTGACCTGTAGCGGATGTACTTGTACTCAAAAAAATTTTTTTTTAAGGCTCTACGTCTGCTGGTTCTACCATTTGGTGTTCTACACTCGTTTTATCCATTTCGACCGTACCCGTCTTGGATTTTGTGCTAATTAATGAATTTCCGTTTAACATTTTGAATACAGAGTCAGCTTTATCTGCGAAAGTCTTCTAGACACGATTTGCCAGAGTGGAACAATTTGTTTAAAGCGAGTGGCTAGGAACATATTGGAGAACTAAATTTAATTATTCTCTCTAGTATTGTCAAAGCACATTCAAAGTCTTTATTAAAATATTTGTATGTAATCCCTCCATGTCGCCTACTACATCTAACACAAAAACGTTAGATTACTAAGCAGATTTACGTACCTCTACCATTCGTTGCTAATAAAGCTGCACTAATTTTATAAAAAAACACAGTCATCATTTGGTTATATAATATATGTTTCCCGTTGTAACAGCAGTATATATATATTATATATAGTCATATATTTAATATATATTAATATTTATGCAATAGCAACCGATTAAATGAAAAATGAAGCGTTGGAAACACTGGTGCATGATTAGACACATACTAAATTATTGCTAGAGGAAAAGTAGCACATAAAATATATTGTAATTATCTATATTTTTGTTAATGCTTATGCAGTACCTATGGAACGTCTTGAGCAATGTTAGCCTTCTTTTGTTTTTCTTGAATCAAAAAGCGCATAACGGTTTACGAAAAAATAATGTGGCAGCAAGACTGATTTAGCGAATAGTCTACGCCTAAAACTGTAAAATGCTTATATTGTAAAAGAAAGGTCAACTAAAGAAAATGTTTCTCAACCTGTTGCTTACCTATTTTATTAATGTTTTACTTCCAAATAGTTCCTAATTATTCTCTTACAGAAATCAAAAAAAAAATGTTCACAATTGTATCATAACCTGTAATGTTATATTATTTAATTGAAATTCAAAGTATTTATAATAGAATACAATTACCCTACATGGAAGTAATAAAATGAATAATAAAATAAAGCAATAATGAAGTATATAAAAACAGTACATAACAATAGTAATATTTTGCTAAAACATAAGATTTTACATTACGGTTAATCGCAATTCTGCCTCTTTGTGTTACAAAGTGTTTTGTGTCTTTTCCTACTTTATTTTCAGTTTCGTCGACTGAGTTTTCACCTTCCAAAGGCATATTTGTATTTTCGTTTCGTTCAAATGCATTCGTATTTTAATCTTGAATACCAATTGGAATATTTTCAATATTAGAATTTACGTCTATTTAAGCGCAGCATTATAGACATTCGCAATTAGGACGGACTTGGAAAATTACCTCTAAGCGTTATTCTGTAATGTAATTGGCCGCTATAAGGATCGCTGTGGCTTTCTTCAGTTTCTAGAAGTAACGTTTTAACTGTTTGAATTGATCGTTCCTTTAAACCATTAGATTTTGAAAGATTACAACTTAATGTTAATTGTTCAATACCGCAATCACTACAGAATGATTTATTAAATGTGTTCATGATTACATATGCGCATATGTGCATGGTTCACCTTTTCCTTTTATGTTTCCAATTGCACATTCTGTTTATGTTCTTGCGATAGGCCGTTCAAGCAGATATGCATGTGTGCTTGGTGATCACGCAATTACCATTTCATAATATTAAAGCAGTCTATGAACAACGATTTGTTGTATGCGTGTCACCATATCTGAGCGAAGATAATATCGCCCGGTACTAACATGGATAAAAAATTTAGTATGAACATCTAACAACAACAACAATTTAGTATGAACATGAAACTAATCATTTTAGTGTATAAGCACTTTTACTTAATTTAATAAAACAGATGAACTTCTCACCTCAGCAATAGAATATTATTTTATCGAACGTCCTGAATAGTTAACACAAGTTTATGTGCTTGTCTTACTAGCAAGGCAAAGGAGTTAGCAAGGTGGTTGCATGGATTTTGATAGTTCTTTCACTTGAAAACGGCATTCATTGAGAAAAAATAGTATAATGTGTATTAATTTATATAGTTTCCATCATTTTCTACAAGATTTTCCCATGTTGTTGGCGATATGACGATATCGTGTCGAAAGAAGTTATATTGGTTAGGTAGCAATCCAATCAACAACCCATTGTCGCATTTCCTCAACGTTGTGGAGCCGCATGTCAACCAAGCCATGTTGCATCCGATCTGAAGGCACCATGTGTGATGAGTACGCTGGGCGTGACAGAAGTGTCCATTCGAGCTGCAACTGTATATCCTGTATATATAGGGGCCAAAAAATGGCATTTTCAGTCAATTCGTATCACCACTTTTAAACCATTGAAATTAAAGCCGAGTATTGGGATATGATTCAGCAGCATCGTCATAAGCTTCTGAACGTGTTGGATGGGCTCCAACAGCAGATTTCTTCAAATAAACAACAAAAGCAATGAAGGCAATTTTGAGCGCTCTTAGCGTCGGGATACGCTGAATAAATCAATAATATTAAATGGAAAACTGGTATATTATGTTGGGAAAGGTCAAAACCATTGAATTTAACCGTTATGTACACTGGTATTTCCAATTTCTTTATCATTTTTACCTGTAAAAGTCGCCTACATGCAATCGTCTAATAAACTCTTTTGAATTTAATGGTGATCCGTTATCTGAGATTAAGTTATTTGAAATGCCCTGTCTATCGAAAATAGAGTTAAATAGCTTTTATACTTCAACAACAAGCGCTTCATCATTAAATTTCAATAAATTTGGAGTATTAACTTGGAATAAATAACAAGTAAATACTTTTTGTTCTTGAATTCAAATATATCGCAACTTAACTAGAACCAAAGTATTTTTCGAACAACATGGACAATAACTCCTTCTTTTGGGTTCGAATCTTTGACTTTAGCACACACTTCATAACCTCTTGCAATATTTGAAATATCCGTGAATATAATTGTCCCAACAACTGTCGGGCAAGTTTTTTGCACCAGTACACTTCCATATGGCACTGATACAATAGATGCAATATTTTACCTGGTAAACTTTTTGGAATCAATATCTATGGATTTTTTAATATATTATTATGAATAGACAAGTCACCTTTGGAAGTGAAATAGGGTATAACCTTACTATCCAGTTGTTTTTTTCTTATCAGGCCAAAGAGTTTTTATAATTTTTAATTTTTGTAAAAGTCGGATCCTTATGGTTGCGTCTCTTATTTCGTTTAATATATATGTATTTGCAACAAACTTAGATCAGAGCGTAACGTCAAATGTGAATATGAATTTATGAATACATTTGTCTTTAAAAGAGAATCTAAAGAAAGTATTATTGCATTGGATTACATTCATCAATGATAACAACACCCACCACGAATTGGGAACCATCAACTGACATTGTTAATTTTGTGACGTGCAAAATCGGCGACACATCAATTTTCCGTCCACGTAGATTCCATATTGCAATGACGTCTACACAAATCCAACATTAAAATAGTGTCTACACATATTTTATATCGCATCGACATATTATATATTTAATATTACTATAGCATCTGTACACGCAGGCAAAAGTTATTGCAAATAACCCTCGTTGTTGGAACTACATACAATATTCCCAAACATAATTATAAAGGTTAGATGCATATATGTATTGCTCATGTGTACTCCCATGTTAAGTGTTCATATTAAGAACATTTTGCTACAAGGTGGTCAATATACGAGCTTATACATTAATTTGCTTACATTCGCGTTGAATTCTAATACAATAGTAGATGTGTTTCCAATCCGTAAGTAAGCAGGGTGTCAAATATAGAAATGATTGACTATAACACATTTTGCGAAGATAACCATTTCTATAAGAATGACATAATTTGCATAAAATTTTGCAACTGTTCTGCCACTTTCGTTTTATCTCGTGGTCTTCATATTCAATATTATTTTAATAGAGCAAAAATGTTGTTTGAACTTGTAAAAAAGTGATATTTGCTAAAACATGTATATTTGGTATATCAAGCAAACAAATATTTTCTGTCACTTTTGACTTTTGATTTCTCTAGGCAGATGCGCTCCTGTATGGTCTCCTAGCCACTTACTAAGATAACAAAACAAAACCATACTGTTCACTTTCGTGTCAACACATGTTGTTATCGTCGGTCTCATCAAATACTGCATGGTAATTGCATATCTGATAATTAGCTTTCGTTAACAACGAAGGTGATAGTTGATAAACGTTATTACTACGAGCACGTAAGACTTTCGTGTCATTTTCCTTGCTAGCATTCATATGTAAATGAAAAAGTCGAAAAAAGCAAATTTTTGTTCATACTTATTTGTGATTGTCGACAACGTTTTGTGCGGTCTTAAAAAATGTTTTTGTGTTAATTCGAAGAGAAGCATTGTTAAGCTTTGTTAAATCGCTATTGTTTTTAGTTTAGCTAACTATAGGAGAAACAACATACATAAGTACATATAAAAATATAGTATCATTCTCATTATGTAATAAAGACAAAGAGCATTATATAAAAGAAGCATTTTGAAAATAAAAAATTAATTTTGAATCAAGTTAGGCTTGGACCGCTTTCTACACAAGGGCTTCCATAAGGAGCTATAAGTATGTCTTCACATGAAAACAAAGTATGTTTTTTGGTATTGTTACAAAAACTAAACATGGTATGAAAAGAATCTGCATGAAAACCTCCAGATTTTCTAAGAAAAGAAACTGTTAAAATGGCTAAACCTGTTGTGGATTCATGATCATTTTATGAGTTTCCTTCATAAGGCAGAGGTGCACTATGCGACTCGAAATTGTAAAAATTTTCTTAAAATGTAAGTGATAAAGTACAGTCAAAGGATAGCTTAATCTTTCTGATTGTAAATTTGGTGGCAAAACAGGTATTAAAGAGTCTACTTCTATAGAGATTTTTCTACGTTAAATCGTTTTGCTTATTCAGCTCGCCTTCAGTCTGCCAAGACTGCGTTACTCTTTTTCTGTCAAGTGTATCAGCTAGAGGAGTCCCTAGGCTAATGGAAATTTAAACGCAATGTTTCATTTACAATCAACAATTGGTTTTCTCTTTATTTTCATTCCTTCTTTTATAGTAAATTTTAATAGATTAAAAACTAAATATTTCTAAGCAAAATTTAATTACGACGCTTAACGTCAGTTTGCCTATCGTTGCGTTGAAGAAACCCCATTTTATCGAAGACTTAAATATACCAAGCAAAATATTATATATATGAAGACATTTGTTTATTTATTTCTTTCGATTGAAATTAACAGAAACTTAACTAAAATAAATTAACAGTCGAATTCGATTAATATCTTGTAAGTAAATCTTATATAATTATTATTAAAAACTAGTATAAAGTACATAAGCAAACGTAAAGAAAAAGAAAAAAAAAGGAAAGCGAATACACAGCTAGTACAGAGGCACACCCACATCCGGTACAGAACCAAGTTGCAAGTGATATCCTAAGCCATTGAACACATGCAAAAGCTTAGCAACCGATAATAGTAAACAAGAACATTTTATTTTCGAATCGCTGTGAAATGTTGAGATTGCAAGTTAGTTGACATACGACATGGGCGAATCGCGCGTATTAAGAATAGTTGTTTTTATAGACTTTAAAGAATCAGATTGATCCGATCTGAATGATCTGAATGGATTAAACAGCTCGTAATTATATTTACACTGATTACCCTTAACGAAAATATAGTTCCTAGAGAAGCGATAAGGGACATTAAAGCTTTTCTCACCAAGTAATGTGGACGAATCGATAGTACCATCAAATAACTTGATTAAGAAGGAAACACTATGAATAAACCTATGTTTCTCCAATGACAGCAAGGATAACAAACGCAACCTGTTTTCATAAGGAGGAAGAGAGAAAAGCGGGTCCCAACCCAAATTCCTAAGGTCAAGCAGCAAGGTTTGCTTTTGAACGGATTCAATAAAATGTACATAACATTTATAGAAAGAAGACAACAGAGGCATAGTTAAGTATTGGTCTAACTAAGCAAATGTATAGCTTTTTTGTAATGAAAAGATCCTTCAGCTCTTTAGAGCACCTCTTCATGAAACCAAGCGCGCATCAGCCTTCACCTGAAAAGAGCTCAATGTGCAATTAAAAACGTGATGTTTGGTCGAATAGAACCTCTAAATCGATGAGTGAATCAACGTTTTCCAACTTGTGTGAATCAATGAAATGCTTGGTATTGAACGAGTTCGCCCTTGAGAAAGAAAACTCGTTGCATTTTTTTAGATTTAATTTTATAGAATTTATCGAGCGCCATATAACCAAATTATTTAAGTCAATTTGAAGCTAATACGATTGCGAATTCATTCGAGGTGACGAAGTTAAACAGAACTCTGAATAATCTGTTATAAAGATACAAGCTCATCGATTTCACTAAGTGCAAAGGGAAGCCAGAGGACTGCAGTTTGAAGATCAACAAGTTATCGTTAACTTGGTCATACGCTTTACTAAAATCAGTATATACACCCGTACGAAAGCCACTAGAAAAAGCCTTGAAAGTCTGGCAAGTAAACTCGTAACAGTGGATCTTTCTTTGCAAAAGCCATGCTTTGATAGCAAGAGATAAATGCTGAGTAACAATTCCTTCAAACAATTTAGGCAAGACACTCAATTTGACGACGCCTCTATAGTTCTCAACATGATGCTTATTTCCACATTTGTGGAATAAGGGAACTACTCTTCCAACAGACAGGAAAAACAACTGATTTCAAGGGCTTATCGAAAGTCTTTGAAATAACACCACGTAGCTCGTCAGAGCATGATTCAAGTATGCATGATGGAAAGGTATCATGTGGAGACGCACAAACATAGTTTATGGACCTCAAACCATCTAAAACGCCATTTTCTGAAATGTCAAAGTTAGCAATCAAAACAGAATTAGTTATCTGATAAAGATAGTTAGCTCTTGAATCGGAATTAACAGTTGAAAACTTTCGTCGGAAGTATTCAGCAAAGAGATTTGAGGTTTCAATATCACCACAGGATTCAAAGCCGTTGAAAGAAACATGCGAGGGATATATGAAGATTTTAGTTTTGGAGTTGACAAACTTTGAAAAATATTTAGCATTAACAAGCAGTGAGGATTTTATCAACTGAAGGTATCTGCAATAATATTAGTGGTTTATGATAACTAAATCAATGCGTTGCGCCAGAATAGACGAAATAGCCAGAGGCAGAACCACTTTTCATAAATTTTATGAAAAGTTTGTTTTTCCTATTTTTATAATATTTAATTGTCTTGTTAAACCGTGGCGAATACATGCTTCGAGGGCGAGGTTTCTTGACAGAAACGGATGCAGAAATAGCTAGGTTTAATACAGAAGGGAAATAGAGCATAATTTGTAAAAGGTGAGATTTAAGCAGTATAATATTGCTGTCTTTAAAATCATAATCTTTTTTGGAGGAAGTTGAATTTGGCACGTTGGAGTAGTTCAACGGAGTATCATGCCTGTAATAAAAGGAAATACAAATTGCTAGATGATATGGATCCTGAAGTAAACTAAAATGTGAACAGCGACTTACAGCTCTCTCCGGGAAATTGGCAAAGCAAAGATCTAACGGTCTGCCATTATAAATAGTAGTATGGTACATTGAAGTACATCAGTATCAATTAATGCATTGAAAAACGCAATAGCTCTATTAGATATTGAAGTGGGGACCATGCAGCCAGAATTATCACTATAACACCAAGTGGCTTGTGGCAAATTGAAGTCCCCAACGCTTTGATTATTATAGTTCAGACTTTTAGGCCACGTCATAGATGATCGTAGGCTATTTCCTATAAGTAGAGATATCAGCATGTGGGGGAATATAGCAACTAGTTACATACAACTGCACACGGCCGATTTTCACCCAAAGGACAATAAACTCAACGTCGGGAGGAATGGGAAATTCAAATGATTAAGACGAAACTGCAGCAGATATAGCAATTAAAACACCACCACCAGTGCGATCTAATCGATCCTTTTTGAAAACGTGGAAAGAAATGTGAAAAAGTTCCGGCAAATGTGAACCACGCTTTAACGAAGTTTCAGTGACGGCCAAAAAGGAAATCTCTATGCTCCCTGAATTTAAGAAAACAGGGTAGAGCATAGTATAAGACATCACATCTTTCAGTATGTGATTCATCGTTGCCCACTACGACTTTAATAGTATCCAGATACCACTGGAATGTCGCTAACTATTTGTTCAATCAATAAAATTTCGCTGGTGCACTACCAATTCGACACATTAGATATATGGATTGATATAGTCATTTACGTGAATCCAGCGTAAATAAGTATATATCACTTGTACTTCCACTTTAAATGTGCTTTACAGAAGTAAATTTTAGAAAAATTTTTCTTATTTCTAATCATCTTGTTAAGCACTTCGCCGACTATTGGAATGGGGTACTCATGCACAATTAATTTCAGGTTGACCGTAATTTTGCAATGTCCACAAATGCCTACGCTGTTATGTTTCTTCTCTGACACAAGATTCGCTTCTTTTCACGTTGACCAGCTGTCTATGCTTTACGTTTCTATTCCTGCGTTCTGGTTAGTTTTTGGATATATATAGCGAATAAGGTTAGAACACGACGAAAAAAATTAGTTGTTCTCGACAAACGCTTTAGGCCTTGGTGATTGATAATTTGTAATTATTCTAACTCTTTCGAAACTTGCTACGATGCTGTTTGTACAAATAGAAACCTCCACAAAAATTACAAGCCCGCATTTTGGGACGTTAACCACCACAGCAAATTGATGTAGTTTTTTGAGAACTTTTTTTAAATATGTGCGATAATGTTTCATTTTTTGACTCTGTTAAAATATGTGGTAGGAATTAGAAGGTATAACTGGGGTAATATTTTATTTCATTTCATATCTATCACGACTAACACGATAGAAAAATATTTATCCAACAGACATTCCACAGACGATTCCACTCAAGAAATACACTCGCAGAACCCATTATGAAGGCAGATGGAAGGACGAAACTTATTTGCCGGAGGGGAAAATCCCTGGGCGACTTTACACCCTGCCTTACCTATGGTCTCCTTCGTCTCATGATGCCGAAGTTGAGCCCTCGGAGCCTTAAACTTTATTACCACTCATTAATAATAAATAACTCACCACATACAACGCATTAAGTTATGATTAATTAATAACCACAGCAAAAAAAAAAGAAATGATCATAAGATGTGATGCAATTTATAAAATTATAATTTATATTGCAACGTTGGAAAAGAGAAAAAGGAAAAAATATGCTACAATAACAGACGAATAGTAAGAAAAAAGGAACAAACATTTATTGACTTACAAATAATAGTAATAATAATAAAAATCAAATAACAAAGAACATAATGTGTTGCTGCATTATTAGGATCCTATTGGTTCACGTTTGTTGCTGCAGTTTGCTTTGAGCATTATATATATATGGCCATGCCGAAGCGTTTAATGTTATTCAAGTATGTGAGGACCAACATCGCTTCTCAGTTCGGTCCCACACTTAAGATAGTTAAGTTATTTTTACGTATTTTTGCGTTCGAAATCGAAAGCTACAACTTCGAATTAGAATTAAAGATGATCGGCAACGTCGATTCGAACTGAGAAACGGAGTTATAAACCAAGGAAAAATAATGTTTTCGTTCTTCGTGTTGCATGAGCTGTCGAAGCGTAAACATCGATCATTTGGTAAGATTTGAAAAATGAATAAACAGAAGTAGGTTTTCTGTTTAGTAGCCGGAGTGTTAAAAATTGGAGCGTAGGGAAAGTCGGTAATCCAGGAAAGGTAAAAATTACATTCTATAGCTTATTGAAGCCAAATACAATTTAATGTAAGTGAACATAATATAAGGCATGGAATTGATTAAGGCATCATCTGGAATAAAGCAATTTGAGAAAAGCTCAATAAGCTTATACTTGTGAGTGTTGGGCGAATTGAGTGATAACAGGTGAACAGCAGCAAACTTCAGTCTAACTCCAGAAACTAAAATTTCGTTGTGAGAAGAACTTTTGGAACGCGGAAGACCGAAACCTCAGGGAAAATTCGTTCCTTACATATATTCAATGATCATCACATAAATGTTTAGCATTTGCCTAGACATTTGCACATTTTTCTGCTCTTTTGTTTATAAGTTCACAAATTGTCAGAAAATTTTAGACATGGGAAGGCAAATTGTAACCATAAACATAAACTTAGGTCTCACTGTTCAAACGAATATTCTATATATTACTGGACAATAATAATTACTATTATAATCAATATTAATGCCCAAATAATAATAAAATGAAATCTCTTCCAGCACAGTAACAACAGCAAAATAAATCAACAAGGATAATAAATACAATTTAATATTACATCAAGGCAAAGATACACGATTATCAATAATAAATTACAATGTATAGATTATCGAAGGCTTAAATAGCCACCCTAAACCCTTGAGGCCACTCTAAATCGTTTTAATACGGAGAAGTAACGAGTTCCACAATTTTACAGCGTTAATGATACTAAATAGTTATGATCAACCAAAATCATATTCAACGTCCGTCCCCATCTAGCAAACAACATTTTCTCTAGACATCCTGGCATTCGAATATAGAAGAGCTTGTGAAGAAAAACTAGATTTCTAATGTTACGATACGTATAAGGATCCGAATCTAAAATCCTATACGAAAACTGCGATATTCGTTCATATTTGCTTTTATTATAAATATATCTGGCAAACTCACTAACAACGCCCTGTAGGTTACTGCTAGAAACGCGATCTAACCTACCGTAAACGTTTGTCCCATAAGATATAAGAAGCACAACTTGACATTTGACCAGTCTTGATTTTGCAACTGTAGGAACACAACACGAAGAAAGTCACAGCTTCCTCAGAATGTTACGAGTACGCATTATTGTCAAAGTAATATGATCTACCGGGCTCACGAAAATCTGAAGTAAACAAGTAATTTCTTTTTTACGCAATATAGTTTGATTTTATGAAGCATAGCTTATTTTTGATAATATATGTAATTAATTAAAATATGGAAGCACGAAATAAATTCTTAAGAGAACTCTACAAATTTTTTAATATTGTTCACTGTACTTTTCAGTTGCTTATTTAGGTTTGGAACCAATCTACTATTTTTCCATTTAGCCTATATTTCATTTATACGAATGATTTTACACGAATTTTTAATAAAAATGATTGAGAATGAATGTTCTAATTAAACTCGAGCATATGCTTATATTCTTCGACAATATCATGAGAAGATAAACTGTTTTTATTTGTGGATATCTTAGATACATCACCTTTAACGGTAGTGATCATACAGCAACTGATTAGGTTCATCGCACCATCCAGAAACCGTCTGTTAGGAATATCTATTGGTATATTGTACTTCAAATTCTAAATCGATCTACTCATGTCGTTGCGTCAATGTATCTGTGTGTAGTTGACGCACAAACGGAAACTTAAGATATCAACTTCAAGTGAGGCAGAAATATTGCGAGCCTTCGTGCGCAGAATGGTACTGATAATGGGCCTAGTCAATCAAAGGAAACGCCTACAGTAAAGCGTTAAGTCAGTACATCTTAGTTTCTCTAAAGCTTGTGGATTTTTGGTCATTACTCATAAATTATGAAAGGTAGGAGAATGAAATTTTCTAAATTTACTTTATGGAGAACTCTACTTTTCATGTCCAAAGTGAAAAAATGTTCATGGCTGCGTAACGTTTTAAGTTATCAAGTTATCATTTTTTCACTATTTTGACACTTTCTGTTTGTTACTTGCAAGGCAAATAAAGCAGAACGTTAGAAGTTAGTGTGTGCATTCTTCACTACTTAAAAGTCTATCTAAAATGTGTTAATCCTAAAATGAACATAATGAGTGACATAACAGTTTATTAGTACAGTCACTAGGGTATTAATTAACTGATGTGACGCAAGTGTCTATAAAATCCTTACGTCTGTTTAAATACAGAACTTCAAACTTTACTGGTTTTTGGCCCACACTTAAGTGCCAGTTCACGAGGATTGGAGACTGCCAGAGATGAACGCTCGTGTCATTGGTGAGCTAGCTAGTTCCAGAGATATAGGGGAGTTTCAAATTTTTGTTCCACGGACACTCCACAGACGATTGCAACTAAAAGAAATACACGCGCCTTAACCCATATAAGAACAAACGGACGGATGAAGCCTATTTATTGGTCGGGTTGATTTTACGCCCTGGGCCATTCTTTCTTACCCTACCTATGGTCTCCATCGGCTTATGGTTTTCTATAGGCGACCATGAAGCTTGATCCAACGACCCCTAAGCTAGTTTCCTCACTCATCGCGCATCATTTACGTACACGTATGTTTCTCAAAACATTTTAAAAAAATGAAGTCTTCAAAATTATTAATAAAATTCTTACTTAAATATTACTTTTTTCAAGATAAAAAAGAAAGAATATTAATAATAAAAAAATGCATTATGACTTGCGCTAAGTTACTAATACTTAAAGGATGACGAAGATAAAGTAACGATAA
Organism: Glossina austeni; assembly: GCA_000688735.1. Lineage (NCBI taxonomy): Eukaryota > Metazoa > Arthropoda > Insecta > Diptera > Glossinidae > Glossina > Glossina austeni. The sequence goes on along the minus strand of JMRR01017806.1, from coordinate 81,649 downwards.
AGTCGAGCTCACATGCTGATGACTGTTATTGAGGGCTATGAGAATGAAATTATATTTGTCAAGACCGATGGCTTGTAACTGTTGATGTGCTCTTTTGTATGTTAAATCGTCAATATTGATGTCTTTATGGACACTCCTTTTAGTTTTTTTTTAATTTTAAGTTTAAGGTCATATCCGTTCTCATGTGCCATCATTGTCACATACTCTATTTTTCTCGGGGTTTAGTTTGATTTAATATAGAATCACGCTTCATTTTTAGCAACCTATCAATGTTGGAAACGGCGTTTACAAACTCGTATGAATATGTGTCTCAACTTAATTTACAGTATATTACTGGCTTTTATATTCGTAGTGTATTTAATGGTAAATATATTATTGCTTATGCACACTCGGACTATATAGTTTGCTTATATGCATTTAAGCGAACAGCGTGACGTTTATATTTTATATGCACATATGCTTTATAGCTCACGTGGAGTCCTTATGTATACATAATAAATATTTTCAATTTTGTATTCAAAGGTGCTGTATATAAACCAAAAGCCTTCAAACCATGATTCACCCACTAATTTCGATTATAAAAATTTGGGGATACCACACGCCTAATATATTGACACAAACACATAATAATTATCATTCAAGACAGCACGATAAACCAGGAAATTCCTATTGTACATAATATACATAATTTGTTAAAAGGAACACTAAAATATCTTTTCGACATTGAATTCTTGGCTTAAATTCTATAATACATTTTCTGGAGCCATTCGCGTTTTCATTTATCTAAGTTTGTATTTTTCGTTAATTTCATAAGTAAATTAATATAATAACTGCTTATTCAAATTTTTACTCTTTTTGTTTAAGAAATTTTACTTTTTTTACATGCTCTTATTATCAATTAACTCAACGTTCCGCAATTTTATCTTTTTAACCAAATCCTTTTTTTTTCAAATGCATCAATCGGAGAAAAACGAAATCTTAATTTCTTTCGCGTTCACTTAAAAAGAGTAAAAACCACATTCGCCTTCTAAAGTCTATTTCTCTCACCGCCATCTTATTTTTCTTCCTCTTCTTCTTTTCATTTTTCTTAGGCTCGCCACTTTTCATAGGCGAGTTTACCAAACCTATCTTCTGTAATCCTACAAGGCTGTGTTTCTAAATAAACGGGGCGAAAGTAAAATTTCACAAGCATGTGGCGAGAAGAATGTGACCATTTAAGTGTGCTAATTTTAAATTAAATATCGCGGAAATCTCCACGTATTGGATTAAATTTTTTTTAACAATCCCGTCGATATGAGATTCAGACAAGAAGCCTGAGAAAGAAGATCACGAATTGTAATAAATAAAATAAATAAAATGCATGACACGAATATATAAAAAAATATTTTGAAACACATAAACACGTGGACACGTGGAAACACATGGACGCTTAGCAAAACCCAAAATCTTATACATTCAATTTTTAATTAACTGTATAATCACATAAAATTGATTGGGATAAAATTTATCTTCTATCAATATATATAAAACTTATTTTAAAAAAAAATTTTATATGTATTATTTCACTCATTATTCTTAAATTACCGTTATTGCACGTTGTAAAGACTTTTTATGCACTGGGTTATTCTACACAACGCCCTACATAATTTCTTGTTGCTGCACTGTTCAAGTTTCCAGTTTTGGTTTAATTCAAAATATTTATAAATGTTTTTTCATCAGAATAAAATATTCCCTTAAAGTCTAAAAGACAGCAAGTTATGACCATCTACTATTTTTATATTGGACTTAGTAATCGATCTGTGTATGTTACTTTTCCACCAATACGCTCGTTAAGGAATTTACATTTATCCACCTTAATGGCACTGTTCTTGTTCGTAAAAAAAATTTACATCAAAATCATTTGACATGCCAGTTTTTATGTTATTTTTGTTATTATGCGATTAAAATCTGGCCTTATTAGCAATTGATCAAATTTAACGATAATGTATTGTTAGGATCAAATTCATTCTTCATTATGATCTCACACATAGTATCGTATCGGATTGTAGAATAGCATAAAGTATTATAAGGCTACAGACAGTTGAGTAAACCAGCGAACTGAAAATGTTAAGTTCGAGTTAGAACGTTCACAAAGTGACAACACCAATGTACATAAAACAAAAGTAAGGAGGAACGGAACGTAATAATATCTTATAATATGTAAGATATATATAATATATCTAATAATATATATATATATATAAATATTTTAGTGCCATCAGCGTGTCAACATCAAAAGCTATTTAGTTCGATCAGTCAGAGTGACAAAAGTGTTGATATCGCTCAAGTTTGGGTGTCTAGCTATTAAGCGATTAATTAAGCCCTAAAGTATCCGTGTAAAACAGGTGTTGGAAATAATAAGTTTTAAGAATCTACGAAATAAAATAGTTAATTTATATTTTACGCCCAAGATGTCCGTGCAGGGCAAGTGACCGAAAGGGTAATAAAAGTGGAAATGAATGAATATATAGTTAGTCTGAGTGATTACAGAATTAAGTGAGTTTTGTAGGTGTATTTGGGTAGGTCGGTTGACACTGGAAGGTGATGATATATTACTTTTCTTCAAAGAACCTCTGGATCGCCGGAGAAAGAGGCCCGACAACTAAATTCGTTCTGTACGGTACTATAAACGACTGATATTGTTGAATTTATATCCGTTTCTGTTATAGTCAACTTGATTTTTAGTTTCTTCACTTTCTAATTAGCGAGAATTATTCACAGTAAATTAGCAAATATAATTTACCCGCACAACAACTTCTCAATGCTCAAATCATACTTTACCGGTTACCATTATTTTGAGCGTGCAGTATCAGTTTCAGCTCTTTGAATTGAGAGAGATGAGTGTCGTCATCTACCATTATTATAAACATATTATTAGAAGCAAGATAATGTTTGAAAATGTCAATTATTATAAAATTATTACACTCTTGCCTACGCATAGTTCTTTTTTATCTATTTCTAAATACAATTTCTATAGTCTCTGAAAAGCTTTGGTTGATTTTTCCTAAGATAATTTGAAGTTTGAATTACTCTTTTTCTTTTGAGATTTGATTAGTTTTCCTGCTGCTATTTGGATTAAGCGGTTATCGGCTTTGTTTATATTTGTATCCATTTTTTCTATGCTGCTGAAGTTGTCTATTTACATTTTTTTTAACGCGTCTGCATTGGCGTTTAATTTCTTGTAGATAAGTTTATTGTCCGACTCCTCCTTAGTCTTCATCTGCCTAATTTTGAATTCGGCACTCAAGCTAATTATACAGGTAACTGATTTGCACTCGGTTAATATTTCAAGTTCGTGTCGAAGGACCGATATATTTAGCACAAGCAACTGCTAAAAGTTGTTTTTTAGTTCGGTTTCTTTTACAACATAACATACCGGTGGGTCGGCACCAATCGAGAGCATCGGTGATGAATAAGTTTTGACAATCTTCCAAGGTTTTTAGGTAAATGGCTTTTAAAATGCCTTTTCCTTCTTTTTTAAACACTCTTTGAGGAATTTTATTAATTTAAAAAAATCTCGTACAAATTTCCGATAATCACCTAATAATGCAAAATATGCTTTTATCTCTTTTTGCATGTTAGGGGTAGTGAATTTTTTTTTTCAGGATGAATTATTTCTAGGTTTGGTTAGATTATGCGTGTGGAAACTATATAACTTAAAATGTATACTTTATACAGGAACTCGATCTTATCCAGTTCAATTTTTAATCTCGCTGTACTTAATTTTGAAAATATTTTGTTTAAATTTATTATGTGTTCTTGTGATAAAGTGGAATAGACTCCTTGGAAAAAGGATGAGATCGAAGGGCACGCTAACGAATTTATACCCACCACCGTCTACAGAAAACCCGGTTTCATAACATTCGGATACACACATTTCGTATTGGCACGAATCTGCATTGATGTCATATCCTGAAAAACACGTTCCTAGCTGTTCTTGCTTCGTGTTAGAGATTCAAGATGTGCCAGCTTCATCATCGCATTCAATATTAATTTCGTTTTGTAAGTAAGGAGGTCGGCTCGCTTTTCGGATCGCTTTACACCATGTATGACATCGTCACCTATTATTTTACATTAATTGCTTCTTTTTTTTTTGGGCGCTAACTACGTATCTTTTTCTAACTCTCGTCTAACTTCGTTGTGTCGACGAGAGAAAGATAATTACTTTTCTTTGTGGCATGTGTGACTATGGTTTCCTATTGTTTATTTTAAAAAAAGGAAGGGAAAATAAGGAACCGACGTTATATAAAAAACCAACAATGTATAAACAACGACAATATCATAGAGCAGTAAATAAATATAAAATACAAATTTGGACAAAAAAATAGCACTTAGCGCTTGTACAGTAACAAAGAATTTAAGAATTAACTGATAAATTGTTTCTTAGTGTTGAATGCTACAATCCTTAAATTACAGCAAAATGAAAAATAATGAAACTCACTGCAGGTGTTCTAAGGCAGCTTTAAGGTACAAAAATGGCTGCTGAAACTACTAAAAAGGCTTCAAGAGTATTCCCAATAACGTAAGAGCACAAGAGAGGCCAAGGTGTTTGATTTTATTTATTCAACTAACATAAACATCTTATAACTAGAGCTTACATAACTTACATTATTAATTTGCAAAAACAAACGAAAAATTATTATACAGAAAGGTAAGCAGCATACCATAAACTGTGATACAAGCACCTAATGTGTATAATGTGTATGTCAGTATAAGAACTCAATGAACGGATGTGCACTCAGCTATTTGACCTGGAGGTCTTGAGTGTTCTGGTTTGAAAAAAGATGAGTAGTCAACACTTTTTTTAAGTGTGTAGCAATTGCCTCATTTCATTTAAATTCTATAGTGTTTTTTTTTTTTGAAGACCAAACATTCCGCTTACCATGATAAGTGTGCAACACATATTGCAAGTATTTGATTAGTTAAATTTTTTCGGAAACCCTTTTTATGCCGTACCAACTTCGTTATAGTTCAGTTGATGATGTGTTACTGTTTCCATTTCTCAGATGTAGTGTGAAAATAATAGTCATTAGAATACATAATATAATGCTGTCGACTAATATTACACACAGAGTGACGGCAGGAAGCAAACACCTTCAACTAATTAGTGGAGTTGGTTTCGTGAGTCGTGGTTTAGTATCGTATCGTTTGCTCCCTTGGCTTTTTTCCTTTAGTACCTTTTTACCCTTAAAAGTTTTCTTCTTGTGACCCTTTCGTGCTGAAAAGTGTATTGACTTGGTTTAACTGTTTGGAATTATCACATGCTGCCTGTGCGTCTACAACTGTCAGTGGACATAATGTTATATACAACCGCTTGAGGTTTTCTCTCTTAACCTGATTGTAGCTACACACACTAATCCATCGCTTTTGGGATGAACCTCTATAATTCTGGCTAATGGCCATTCAGTAGGGGGATAGTTGTTATTTTTAACTAAAACGGGTTGCGCTAGTTGCATATTAGATGATGTTAGTGCCCCTAAGTCATTGATATCATTGCCTATAGGATTTAACCTTCTGCTATTCAACACCACCTGTGTTTGTATGAGGATCGTGTACATTTCTTCCGTGTTTGATACATCCTCCCCTATAGCTTTTGCTAGTTGGGATTTGACTGACTTCTTCCCCGCCCCCCGTAACCCTTCAAAATGCAGGCTGGTGGGAAGTTTGAACGTGCCAATTTATTTCATCATTAGCAATGGCTTTCTGTGTTGCGTTGGCCATCAAGTTGCACTGTTTTATTAGTCCCTTATTCGCTTCCACAAAGTTGGTGTCGCAATAGCTGAGGTAATTGAGTGTCACCTTTTCAAATTGTCATTGTGATATGCATTTTTTTAGATAATTTGATGCACGCGAGTGCAGCACGTTAATTCTCGGACAGTTGAACATAGATCCTGAGCTTTTTTTCATTCTAAAGCAATATGCCACGACTCTTATCAGTTTGTTGATTCTTAATTTTCTTTGAAATAATTCAAAGTCGTTCTCCTTCATAGCATGACGACAACTTGTTCTCTCTCTTCTCTAATCTCCCTTCGAATTCTTCCTTTCTACATGAATAATTAACTGGATGTTCTGTCAGCCACTTTAGATCTTGCCGCAACAACTTATTTTTTATTAGTTATGGTGCAGATATGCATCTTAAAGCTATGTTTGCTGGATTTTGGGTTGTCTCAACGGGTCTTCATTGCCTAGATATGGTAGCTGTATGAATCTCACTCGTGCGGTTGGCGACATATGTTTTCCAACGGACTAGATGGATGCTCAAGCTAGATAAGACAATTGTTAAATTCGTCCAATAATACATTAGCATATTATTGGCAATTATTCGCATGACTGGTTGACCTGTTCTACGAGCCTGGTTGATAAAACAGCACCATATAGCTCTACTCTTGAGATGGATTTGATCTTTAGTAGCGCTACCTTTGATTTCAATGTCATCAAGGAAACAGCCTTATTACAGTTACCAATAACACGTATGTAGAGTATTGCTGCATAAGCCGCCAACGAAGCATGACAGGGGTTTCCTATAAAACGTGGTATCTATATAGTACTTCGGCCTAGCCAATCTTTGATATATGTTAGCAATTCCGAAGCTATCTCGTCCGATTCTTTATCATATCAATTATTCTTTAGTAACCATATTTTTTGAATGATGATTTTCCTGTTATTGTAACTGGTTCTAACGGATCGAACAGTTTTGCGACATTTTAAGTAATGGTTTGTTTCTGGCCCATTTTCTGACGTTTAGCTTGCCTCCTTGTAAAATTTTCTTTATATTATTTCATAGTTTTATGGCGGTCTCCCTATCCGACGCTCGGTTAATAAACCACCTACGTAATAAACTTTCAATAAGCGTTCGGATGTAAAGGGTGATGTAAATTGTTCATCCCCTGCAAGTTGTCTTAAGCAACGAATTGCTTGATATGGTGCGCTTGCTGTTGCGCATTTGATCGTGTTCAATCTATAGTGTTTAATTGGACCTAACGGTTGCGCTCACTATACGATCCGTTACAAATCCTGGTTTCTCGCGCCGACTTGAAATTGACTATATATTTCAACATACATTTCGACATAGGGAATGTCTACAATAACGACATATTTCTGTTTTCCCCATCTTAAGAGAATGTTGAAGACTGAATTTTGTACTGTTACTCCAACCAGCAATAAGTGGTTGAAAGATTTCCCCACAGATGTCTTATGCGAGGCATCGAGCCAATATCGTTGTTTTTAGATTCCCGATAAACTTTGATTGTCAGGCACGATGACTTTGAGCAGCTCACAGAGTGCTGTCCACTCTGTGTAGCGGCTCGTGGATTTCGGAATTTTGATCCTCTGTAGTTTGACGCCTCCATCAGATCAACCTTTCCTGGAAAAGGCTTGTAGGATACATGTAAGTTCCCAATAGGTCTTTAATATCGTCGCATTCTTCCATGTATTCTTGAGATAATTGAGGATCTTTCTATTTTGCTGTTTGTGTTTGATGACGTGACGGCTTGAACTGCTCCCACAAAACTTAGATGGTATCAAATCACGATTCGAAATATTGTAGGGTGTATCGACTATTGGAGTCTTTTTTGAAATTTCGCACATGTGTGCGAAATTCTTTGAAGTTGCCGTTCTGGAGCACTAGCAGCTAATTTGAGTTGATCTGCAATTGCCATTGTAAATCTATATAATACATCCGGCTTGAAAGACCAAAAAGTGTACAAATTTTAGCAGAAAAATAGTTCTTTAACTATTCTGTATATAGTAATAAAGAATTTAAATGTAAACCGTTGATTTGTTTCTTAGTGTTGAATGATATAATCCTTAAATTGAAAAATAAATGACAAATAATGAAAATCACCACAGGGGTTCTAATGGCAACTGACGGCAGAAGATGGCCTGCGAAAATTACTAAAAACGCTTCAAAATTATTCCCAATAAAGTGGATACCAGTAAAGGAACTGAATGAGTGAATACGCACTCATCTATTTTACCTGTAAGAAATGAGTGTTTTATTTTTAATTGAAAGAGGAGGAAAGTCAGCACTTTCTAACAGTGTGTCCCGATTACTTCATTTCACTATAAATTCTACAGCGACTTTTTCTTCTTTTTTTTGAAAGCCAAACAATGTATATAGATTAAGACCTAATCCATCTCTGTTAAAAAAACCCAAAGAAAATTAATGAGTAATAAAATCGAAGAAGAGAAATTTTTCCAGGCCCAAATATTAGAGTCGAAAAAAAAAGAAGATTACCTTCTCTGTTCATCATATTCCGAGTGATGATGAAGATTTCTACTAATAACTTTGTGTATTATATATTTAATTCAGAATGCTAAGAAAAAATAATCTGAATTTAAATTGATATATTAATTCTTATTTCTTAGCTTATTCTTTGTCATTGGACGGCGTCCACGGAAACATTACCGTCATTATCCAGATAAGTTGCGAATGCCGCAGAGTTTGATTATTCACAATTCGCTACTTTATAGTGCACGCAAATATTGTGAATTATGTTCCACTCCCCCGTTAAAGTTTGAACGCTTTTGAAGGCGGAAGCCTCTCGTATCTGGTATTTGCTTAACGGAGAACAGTATCTGTTCGTTTATAGATGGCAGCACCTTGTGTCATTCGGTTTCAATTAGTAAGAGACCATGCAGCAACTAGATACAGAAATGCTGTATGAAGACTGACGCGCAGAGTCGGACCTCATGAAAATATCCGAAAGAGAAACATCCACCAATTAAAACTTTCAACAAGACTATACGTCTTTCTCAGCGTTCTCACCCACTCGTTCTGGAGTTACATATATGCCACACCACACACTTCAACAACTCGCCAGCAGTGGTCTTACCTACCGTACCTGATGTCTCCATTTTCAAGTTCACAGCCCCTGCCCTATCATCCCATTCTTCCTATAACCCTTCCCGATCACCACCGTGCCTGCACGTATATGGGACATCCCTTGAGTGGCTGGTCATACAAAAGAATAAATAAATAATAAATAAATAAATAAATATGAAAATTACATTCACTGCGCCTAAAACGTATATAAAAGACGTTATATTTGCTAAGTTAATTGATTAGGCCTGTTAACGATGAGACCAATATATTCAGTGGAGGTTTTATAATTGTGAGTCCTGCACAATTGTAGTGTGTTGAGCAGTGGTTGTTTGATTTTATTTTCGCCTAGTTTGCTCATGGCACATCACAAAAAATAATAAAAAAAAATAATTAAAAAAAGAAAAGAAGATATTAATTATAGATGTATATGATTATGTGCCAATGGCGCCACACTCTTTGTCCGTTCGTGAACTTTTCGCATTATTAGTCTCTTTTACATTATTTTACGTTGTCTGACCTTCATCTGTTCAAGTTAGTCAATACGTGTATACCAGTTTGTCGGGCCGTGACAGCTACTATTTGTTTAACACACGCAGACACAAAGTCTATGCCACTATCACCAAACAACTACACTTGTCTGTTTAATAATCGTCCATTCCTTTTTTCTGCTTTTAAAAAAAATATTTTCAACTTTGGCGGAATTCCTTATAACACTGCCTATGACATGACTGCTTTGTTCTTCATGGCAAGGATTTCTGGGGGACTTCTTTCCATCGCTTGGTTATCATTAAAATTCCATCCAGCGATGATCGCAATAACAGAAATCATCCTCTGAAGGTATAATTTTAGCATCTTTTTGGTGACAGGATTTTTATTAAGTCGTTTTTTTTTTTTAATATATGCTTTTACTCAATTTTCTTTCACGCCTATTTTTAATAAATCATCATATTTTTTTTTAATATTAACATTTATTTTATTAAATTTTCATCCTATCCTATATAATTTTATTAAATTTTTAAAAATAATGTCACTTTCATTTAATTTCAACTTTTAGCTAATTTTATGTTCATATACCAGCAACTTTCTTTTTGTTAGTTTTGTATATATATATTTTAATATAAATTTCATGTGTATAATTCTAAAACTTTTGGTATATATGTATGTTTTTTTTAAATTGTCATTTTTATATGTGTAATATGAGACCATACCAGCCTGCTATAAAAGTAGTTTTCTCATCTGTTTTCATAAAGAGGGTAATAGGAATAGGACAGAGAACAACAGAGTTACTGCGAAACTGAACGTGCTGCCAAAATTATTTGAGAAAATTGTTATTCCGCATATAACACACGCCATGAAACCGTGTGTCCCTTCGATTCAACACGCATATCAGTAGGGTAGATTTACTATTACCAATCTCACGATGCTCACCAATCACATGAGTAAGGCTTTCTCTAATGGCGCTTAAATGGACATTGTATAAAAGTCCACACTTTAGCAAGGCTTTTGATCGAATAAACCACAAATTTCGTCTTCTATTTAATAAAGTGGATCAGCTGATACTTCTCTAAAAGATCCTATAGTGTGCCGTTTGACTCATTCGAGCTTTGTGGTAGTGGTATTTAAGGTACTGCCAGAGACTCCTCAGAGAACTCGGCTTGCACCTATTCTGCTTGTGCTTTTTACTAATGATCTATCATACGTGATCAAATCATCTAATATGTTAATGTGTGCAGATGACGTGAAACTATATAAGATTGTTCATACAAAACCATGCTCCAGAACTCTTCAAGTTGTTTTAAATAATTTAGTTACTTGGCGTTTGGGTAATGACCTAACATTAAGCCTGGGCAAACGTAAGAAAGCGGCGTTTTTAAGACAGACGATCATGCAAATTGGAGAATAGAGATACGACTTAAAATTTAGGTGTGCTTTTCGATAGAAGAGCACGGAATAACCTACATATTTCATCCATTATCAATAAAGCAAGATCCACATTAGGATTAATTAGGATTAATTAGGTTAAGTTCAACTATCCGTATATTACGAAGAGGCTGTATATGGAGTTAGTTAGACCAATATTGAAATATGCAGCAGAAGTATGACCTCTGTCTTATCGCGGCTTTATGAATGCGATTAAATCGGTGCAAACAGAATTCCTGGTTTTTGTTAAGAAATTTTCCATAGGAACCCCCCCCCCCCCTTCCCCTCGTAACCTACATTAATGCTCCTGCCGGATCCTCTAGAAGTTATCAGTTTTTACAGCTTAGTCAATATAAAAGCAATTATGAATTATTTACCCCGCTTTACGTTCTTAGTAGTAATTTAAAAAGGGTTCAAAACCTGATCAATACATCTGACTCTATAATTAGTTGGATTGTGTTTAAGTTTTGTTCAATTTATATGTTTGTACATTTTATAAAAACATACGTTTAAAGATATAGATATAACTATTTTGGGTTAAATTTTGTGGTGTTAGAATATTGCATTACTGTTGTCTGTTTAATTGTTAATTAATAGCCTAATTCAACTGATATGTAAGTAGTTGATTTGAAAAAGGGAATAAATAAGCAAATAAATAATCTAAAAAAAGGAGTTAATGAAAAGCAATGAGTGACGAGTGCGTGTCATACATAATGCAAAATCACATGAAAAGCAAGAGGAGTACATAAATAGTTTTCATACGTAATTACTCTCCAGTTTCTACCATAACAAAGAAAGTGAATTATTATAAGAAAATCAATAGTTCCTTTTATTCATTAGGGCAGAAATGATTAAGGCGACGATGAAAACTATCTTTATTTTTATAATTGTTTACTAAAAATTTTAGTGCCTATTTTTTGTTTTACTGTCAAACACGTTGAATCAATTCAAACTCGATCTAAGAGAATTTTGAAAAATTAAATTCAGGTTCGACAGCGACTCTACTAATGAATGCCTCCCCCGCAAGGTGATTACTTCATAACTACTCAACCATTCTCCTCAAAATGGGCATGAATTAAAGAGATATATTCACGACTTTGGGCGTTAATCATATTACTAGCCATATCTCTCAAAAGAGGCCCCGCCCTCAACAAATTGTAGCCCTGTTAGATTTGGGCCAATATACCCATACAATAAATCAATCTACGATAATCCCTTCTCAACAGATTTCCTAATCCTAATATTCCTCTGTACTGCTCCAAATGTCATACCACTCTGTACAACTCGCAAAGCAGCACGTACAACGCAACGTTCCAATAGACAACCCGACAAGCGGAATAATTAGGCAACTTTTAATTAACGTTTGTTCACAAGGATGACAAAAGTTGGCATTCGTTCTCACCTGTTTTATGCATGATTACCATCATTGCGCTCGTTGCTATCGATCACGTTATATGAAAAAACACAAATAAGAAGCAAACTTATATTTGTATATATTTTATTATTACATAAAAATTTGAAAATTTTGTAAAATAACTGAAAACGTAGTAGTCATAACTACTGCGAAAGTTTTAAAAGATGGTCAATTTACACCAAACAAATCAGCAGTAAATATAAATAAGCTGTCACGTGAGAAAAACTATTTAGTGAAAACTCAGTTCATTTTCTTTTTTTAGACACCTGTTCCTGTACAACAGAATATACCGGGGAATAACGGTTTCATTTCATCCACTATTATTCATCCTTCTCGCAATCGGCGGTGTTTTAGTGTTTCCTCGCCAAAATTTTGCAAACTTTGTGAAAAATTTTTCAATTATTCAAACTATCTCTTACCAGATCTAATTTCAAAATAAAGTCATCTTAGAACTGACATTGCAGAATTGTGGTATAACATCTTTTTGTACTGTAGCTGGTAATCTGCGTGTATGATCTGTTTATAAAAGTATGGTTGGGAGGGCTAGCACTCCAAGAAGTACAAAACACACAACACCAAATACTAATACAAAAAGTAAACAGTAACTATTCGTTTAACATAGCATCGAGTGGCTAGAAACGATCATTTTGTGGCGGTAAGTAAAACGTTGCTTGCAATGGCGCGGATGGTGAGTGTGTTTACGATTTGACCCAAAGTTAAAACAAAAGCAACAACAAGGATTTGAAGAAGTGGTTAACAGCAACTGTACTGAAGTAATAATGGAATTGTTAGGGCATATAATAAACAAAGATTACATCCGTGCAGTGCAGACAGCAACAGCAACACTATTTGTCAAAGTTAATTCCCGCACCATCTAAGGATATAGCAAAAAGAGCAAAAATAATATCATCGAAGAAAAGCAATTTGGTCTTATCTGGTCAATGTACCAGCAGTTACCAGTGCCGACAATAGCATCATTGACATCATGTACTTTTTAGTTTGTAAGTTTGTAGTCTTCTTGCGCAGGATAGGCTCAGGGCTTCCCCAGGAGTGCTTCCAAGAAATTTATAATAAAACTTGGACCTCCGGATTTGTGATTAATACTCGAATTTTTCTTTATTTGACAAGCGATTTTTTTTAAGAGGAGTGGAGGAACCAGCGTGGTGACCCGACTCGTTATTATACCGTTATTATATATTTTTATTTTTTCTTCTCACGTCTTTCGTATCGCGAGATTCTTTGAAAACAAAAGGAACACGCCGCCGGTGTTATAGCAGCTAGGCCTAGCCTATAGGGTCACTCGTCCGTCCTTAACCGTTTCACGTCGCAAGAGGAAGTGTCCATTAGTCATTCAGGGATGACGGTTAAGCCAAACCTCCCATCCCCTATCCGTAGAGGTTAACAGTCCCATTAGTCATTCAGGGATGACGGCTAAGCCAAATCTGCCATCCCCTATCCGTCAAGGTCAACAATCCTAGTAGGCACTCAGGGATGACGGCTAAACCAAACCTGCCATCTCCTATCCTTAAAGTGAAACATCAAAACTAGCAGTACCGTCAACTAGTTATGTAATCCGTGTTCACTTACCTCTGGCTGCTGTAACACGACTGAAAGGCTATGTGTGCTGCGACGCGCTTTTTTATAGTCGCGATCACCATCACTGTTACATCGATGTTTTGACTATACTTGCGTTACAACTTCAATACTCACTTGCGTGTGTGTTGTAACGATATTCTTATGCTATCTATTATTACGTATGCTAGCTGAGGTCTGATCAAACATGTTTGCTTGCAACTAAGTTATCATCTCAGCTTTTCTTCAATAAGTATTGTAATGCTACCCTTATGTATATTTTATTGTTAATACTACCTTAAGCGCCAACTCGTATCATCTTATTGCTAGTGCTGACTTAGGTACTAAATAGAATGATTTTATAAGCCGCAGAACCCTTAAGTATGTGAACCAATTATTTCTATATTAACCCTCTCAAACTTAAGAACCCAAAACCGTATTGCTGGCATGTATAGGAAATGCTACGGCGTATTTATTTAGTGTTAAGCTATTTATGCTGTCATAAGGAAGCGAAACGCTTCCTTACAAGTTATTTAAATTATCACATTTCTATTTATATATATATATATATTTATTTATTTCATATCCTTTTATAGTAAGCTATCTACATTTTTAATTTGGCTTTTTGCATTAAACTCTGGGTGGTGTCCTCACCCGAATTGAGTGTCCAAATCTGTTTTGGACAGATTTATTGTATGCTAGGTTTGTGAACGCTTAGATGACGGCAAGTGACTTGGGCTTTCGGTGAGAACAATTGATGCATTGGCTAACTCGTTAGAGGGAATCTATTGATCGCGTCCCGATTATATAACGAGAAAAATCACCCTCTCCATACCGCTTTCTGAGTCAGTGTCTGACCCAGTCTGTTACGGTTGACACAAATTTAGCTTGCCCATCCGCAAATGAGGTGTCCTCATTATCGATTAAAACTTCGGCACCTAATGTAACTGGCTACTAGCCCTCGAATTTATTGCATGCACATGTCAACGAAGAAGCAGTCTCTTTCGTGGAGAGAGGAGGTGAAAATGTGGGATAGGACACTTACTATCACGATTGTAGGTTCTTCTTCGCCGCTTCTTAGGCGTGAGTTAGTGCCGGTGCCGTCGAGGAACCCTGCTTTTTTTATTCTGGTTTGATCCGTCCATTGAAGCTGACGTTTTTAATTTTCATATAGTAGGGCATATTCCGGATCTTAACGGAGATAGATTATCAGTCTGTAAACTGAAGTCGGACCAGCAGAGGGACACTGCCTTTTTTAAGATCCTTCTCCATATGGAAAATCTTAGCTCGGTTAAAGATAAGACTTTCTGGCATAACGGGACCCAATTTAAGAATTTATCGCAAGGGTGATGGCTGCGAGGGATAAGGGGAAAGGCAATCCGGCAATGCTGAATTCCAAAGCCTCAAATAAGATCCCTATAATTGCTACACTTTCAAAAAGCTGAAGTGTCAGTTCTCTATCATTTACCAAAATGTTAAAAGTTTCAACTCAAAGCTGAGACGAGTTTATCTTAGTAGTATAAAATATAATTTTTCAAAACTAGCGTTTACGACAACTTAGCTAAAGCCTGAGACGCGTAGCCCGGAGCATGTGCCTACATGTGTGGAGAAGGATAAGTCAAATAAGATTGGTGATAGTGTCCTTATAGCTATATCCTCGGTTTTTGTATCGTGTCATTTTGACCCTTCTGCGTCTTCGGATATTGAATTTATGGCTGTTCGTGTAATAGAATGAAACGTTTTCATAACTTGCTCTTACATTGTTCCCAATTCGGATATAAGTGCTTATAATAAACATGCCTTACTCATCCGTGAAGTTGTGGACAGCATGACGCCATCGGATATTATTATTGTGCTTGGTGACTTTAACTTGCCTAACGACTCTTGACGCCCTAACGTTGATACTGACTGACTGATATCCATTGGGTTTCCGGAAAGATATAACGAACTTTTAGATGGCATTTGTGAGTTAGGCCTCGTGCAGTGAAACGATATTTCCAATATAAATAGTAGGACCTTGCACCTAATATTTTCTAATGTCCTTCATTTCCAGGTTAGTCGCGCTTTACCTTTCATCTTACCTGTGGATTCCCATTCCGTCACTTAATGCATCAATATAATTTAGTACAGTGGTCAAGGCGAATCTGTCTAGCCCACCAAACCCCAATCACGGCCAGCCGAGGCATACTTTTAATAAAACTGGTTCAATCATTTCTAAAATATTAGTAGTGGGTACTAATCTAGATCAATCGCTTGTAGACATAGATGTGTTATGGCAGTGCCCCGTTTTATAAAATACTAGGAGTAGACTGTTTAACAAATATTAAAGAAGTGGCGGATCGCCGACTATGCCGGGTACTCAGTGACCAGGAGCAATTTCTATCAAATCAGCAACGAATGTTATTCTAGATACTTGCTTAAGATCAAAGCTTCTCTTATCAGTAACCATAAGCGTTTTTATAAATTCCTCAATTCTACGAGAAGCGTCATGGCATTTCGTCCGGTTATGGGTTTTGATGGTTTTGAAACGTCGAATTGAGCTATGATTTCAACCTTGTTTGCTGATTTATTTGAACGTAATTTCATCTCTCCCGGCCATCCCAAGAATAATAATAATCTCTGATGATGAAGTCTTACAAAGACTACGATACTTAAAGCATAACTGTATGCTGGATGGGCTTCCCTGGTGTGTTCTCAACAACTGCACACTTGAACTTCATCGGACTATTGGATGCATTTTCCACCATTCTGTTGTAATGGGCAAGTTTCCGGCCTTTTGAAAGACTAGTTTTATTCTCCCACTTTGTAAAACTGGCAATAGGCAAAATGTTAAAAACTATAAAAGAATTGCCAAACTTAGTGTTTAGTTATTATTTGAGCGCATTATTACGTCTCGGATTAGGTTGACTATTAAATCTGCTATGGCTGCGTGTTATCATGCACTTTTAAATGGTGGATCGACAACCACTAACCTTCTTAAATTTGCTTGCCATGTATTTGAAGCGTTTTCCAAAAGATGGTTGTTTGATGATGTGCTGATTTAAGCAAGATCTTTGAAAAAATTAAACCCAATCTCTTTTTATGGAAATAATATCGCTTAGGTCCCCCTCCGTTTTAATTGGTTGATTGTTTTTCTTTTTAGATGATAGATACTTTTGGATAGTTTTCAACTCTTATCATTCTCATGAAATTCCTGTCACTTCAGATGTTCCACAATATTTTATGTATTTAGACCAAAAGCCGTCATTTTCGAGACGTTTCGAGACGAACTTGTTCGCAACGGAATATTTTGTAGACCCAATTAGGCTGGAAAGTGTGAATTCAATTCTGGACCTAGGCATCTTGTTCGATCATAAACTTCGATTCAATTTGCACGATGGACACTCCGTGCATCGATCAACGCTACGCTTCATCAAAGGCTGGTCAATTGAATTGTGACCTATGTGCGACGAGAAGACTATACGCCAGCCCTGTATTATTTCTTTATTTTATTTTATTTCACTTACTTATACATGAAATTCGATTAAATTTAGCAGTCAAATTCAAATACAATTTAAAGTAAATCTTATAGTAATTGTTTTAAAACTAGTATACAATATAAAGAAATATATGAAAAAAGAAGAGCAATAAAAACAAAAACAAACACACTAAAAATAATTATTCATGTATAAATATATAAATGGGATCAAAGAAGAAAAGCATGTACGCCGCTGGCACGGAAGCACACCTGCAACAAGAACAGATCCAGGTTGCAAGTGAACCCCTAATCCATTGCAAACATGCATAACCTTGGCAACCGACAATTTAACAACACCATATAATTTTCGAAAAAAAAGTAAGATATTACGAACGCAAGTTAGTTTAAATACGACATAGGAAGATCCCGCGTATTAAGCAAAGTTGCTTTAATAGACTTTAAAGAGTCCGATAATGAGAATAAGTGATAGACATCATTTAGATTTCTACAAACAACTCCCAGCGGGTTAAACATCTCATAATTGTATTTACATTGGCTAAGCTTAACCAAGATAAAGTGCCTAGAGGAACGGTTAGGGACATTAAAGTTTAACTCACCAAGTAATGTGGACGAGTACCATTTATCACTTTGATTAAAACAGAAACGCCAAGAACAAATCTCCGTTTCTCAAGAGACGGTAAGGATAACAGAAGCAACCTATTTTCATAGGGGGGAAGACAGGCAATCGGGCCCCAACCCAAATTCCTAAGCGCGAACAGCAAGAATTGTTTTTAAACAGATTCAATTGAATCTACAAAGTACCTATAGGAAGGACTCCACACAACAGAGGCATACTCGAGTACAGGACTAACCAAAGACATGTGCAGCCTTTTCCTAATGCAAGGATCATCAAGGTCTTTGGACCACCTCTATTAGTATATTCTTCGGCTGTGATCGTCGTACCGTTGCCATGTGAATTCCATAGAGCCTTTGAAGAAGCAGTTTCTGCTTTTTGCTCTAAGAAATTTGTGTTGGGATTCAGTTGTCCCCCTACCTCCTTAAGAAAATAGGCTTTTACTTATATTCTTCCTATCACTTGAGAAACATAATATGGTGTTGGGCATTACTTTCATGGTAAAGTTGATTAATAGCGCCATTGAGTCACCGTTTTCATTAAGCGCGATTAATTTTAACGTTCCTGCACTGCGGATTAGAAAGTGTTTTGCTGATTTGACGGCTGCTTCCCAGAGGCCTCCAAAATGAGGAGCCCTGAGGGCAATGAAGTGGAATTGTATCCCCTTTGAACTGCAGGTTGAGGTAACGAATTGTTTTCAATTTTCGGAAAATATTGAACTAGAGAGTTCTGACAACTTGTTGCTGGCGCCAACAAAGTTTGTTGCATTATCGCTATAAATGTTTTGACAGCGTCCTCTTCGGCTGATAAATCGTTTGAGAGCTCCTATGAAGGCCTCTGTTGACAGGTCACTTACTAGTTTAAAGTGAACTGCCTTTGTGGGGAAACAACAAAAAACTACCGCATATGCCTTTGTTGGCCTTTCTCCTCTTATTTTGTAGTGGATCCATAATGGTCCAAAATAATCGACACTTGCATTTATGAATGGTGTAGATAAGAACGGTGTCACTCGTGCTTGAGGAAGATTGTCCATTATCTGTTGGCAGAGTTTGGAACGTGCCTTGTTACATTGTACACATCTTTGTACAGTTGCTCTAGCTGTTATTTTTCCTTTTATGGGCCAGAACCGTTGTCTCATTATTCCCAACACTGCTTGTGGACTGCAGTGCTAGTTGTCATCGTGAACTAACTTGAAAAGCAGTTTCACCAATGCGTCATTATATCGAAGGAGCATTGGATGTTTTGTGTCATATGGTAGAGCGGATTCTTGTAACCGCCCACCTACTCGAATGATTCCGTTGTCATCAATAAACGGAGACAGTGCGCAGATTGGACTTTGTTTTGCAATCTCTTGATGGTTCTGCTATTTTTTATCTCATTTTGGAATTCATAGCTTTGAATTGCATGAATTATGACCATAAGTCCTGCTTCAAGTTCTTTGGTGGTGAGCGCTGCGATATTCAGATCAGACTTTGAGGAACCTCTGGGTGTAGATAGTCGGATGAAAGGAAGTATATAGGAGATGATTCGTTGTAACTTGCCGAACTAACCCTTGTGATCAATATTGTAAACGAACTCATAATTGCGTGTGGTTGTCAGCACTGTAATGGGGTCCTTCTTTCGTTCAAGATCGGCGGGAACTTGGAATTGTGGCAGGAATGGTGTTGGTCAACATTCTTGGCTGCTGTGTAGAAATAATGGCCCAAGAAACCACATTTGGCTTGCTGCTAGGGCCCTTGCTGATAATCCCCTTGAGAGAATGTCTGCAGGATTATCCTTAGAACTCACGTCTCGCCACTGCTGTGGCAGGGTTAACGATTGAATCTGAGAGATTTTGTTGCCAACAAATGTATGAAAGGATGCCGATTGTAAATTTATCCAAGACAGCACGATCTCGGAATCAGTCCAAAGATAGATTGATAGATCATTTAATTGCATATCCTTGCGTAATTGATATGCAAGTTGTGCAGCCAAGAGTGCTCCACACAATTCTAATCTCAGAAGCGTCTGTTTCTTGCGAGGTGCTATTCGACATTTTGCGCATAGTAAGCGTGCCATTATTGTGCCATCCTTGAAACTGGCTCATATGTATGCAGTAGTTCCAAATGCCTTTTCGGAAGCATCAGCAAAAATGTGCAACTGGATTGTTTCTGGGAGGTTGCCCTTGAACATGTGTCGGGAAATTTGTAAGTTGTTTCGGATGACTAAACTTTCACGAAAGTTGATCTATGTTGTGTTCAATTCTTGTGGTAATTGTTCACCCCATGTCAGTTTTAATGGCCATAAGTGTTGGATGAATATTTTCGCCTTTACCACGAGAGGAGTCAAAAGTCCAAGTGGATCAAACAATTTTGCCAAATCAAAGCTAACAGAGCGTTTTGTGGCGTAGTTCATTGGTTCCACCTCTGCCTTAATACAAAGGTGGTAAATCTTCGGTAGCCAGATGAGGCCAAGGGTTTCAATCGATTCCTTTTCATCATTGCTGAAATCAAGGTTGACTTCCCGATAATTTTGTGGGATGTTTTGCAATAGCTGGGAATGATTAGCGCTCCATTTGCGGCAATTGAATCCATGTTTGATAAGATGTGGATTAACTGCTGTTGTGATTCTATTGCGGTTGTTTGACTGTTTGATCCTGCAAGTCCGTCATCAACGTAAAAATTGTCCTTCAATATCTGAGCGCTTAAGGGGTAGCTGACTTCACGCTCGGTCGCAATATTCTGAAGGCATTTCGTGGCTAAATAAGGGGCGGCTCGTGTACCATACGTAACTGTATTTAGTTGATAGTATTTGATGGGTAAAAAGGATTTGTTCTCCAAAGAATGATTTCATATTTCCTATCATCTGTATGTACCAGTATTTGTCGGTACATGTTTTCTATGCCCGTAGTGAATACGAATCTTGGTAATCGGAATCGAACCGATATAGAGAATAGGTCGCTTTGAACTGTTGGATCAGTGTACATCAGATCGTTGAATGAATAGCCAGTTGAAGTTTTAGCAGACGCATCGAAATCCGTGCGCAGATTTGTGGTTGTGCTACCTGGTTTTCGCACACAATGGTGTGGAATAAAGTAATTGGGAGTTAACACAGACTCAATGTTTCTCTCCGTCATGTGTCCCATCTGTTCGTATTCTTCCATGAACTTAATATATTGTGGTGATATTTCTTCGTTTAAAGGGGTGCGACGTAAATGTACCCCTAATCTGCTCGGCTTCAGAACGCCAAGTCTTTCCGTCTCATAGATTGCCAATGAAGCTCGGCATGAGACGGTCCCTAAATGTTGCTCGTAGGCGGTTTGAACGACTGTTATTTTTCTTAGCGAATTAAACGCTTGGTTATTTTGAGTTGCTTGTTGCAATTGTATCTCTTTATTGAGAAGTGCGATATTTATACTTAATTTTAACAGGTGACTTAATGCTACCGTAAACACTAATTAATTAAGGCGCCTGGCATCGTATTGCATTTCGTAATGCAATACCCAGCCAGTTGAAGTGCGACAAAACTTTTGTTTTTCTCCTTTTTCTTTTGCCACAGAATTATGCAAATTCAGCATAATTCCGTCGCACTTCAAAGTGGATGCATATGACGGTATGCGATCCCACTACAATATAGTCTTCTAGCGGAGGAATCTCTGAGTCGCCGCCGCTCAAAGCGATAAATTTTCTGTGGGCCATTTCTCTTGACTCTCCCAAAGCGGATGTGTCTCTACGAAAAGGTAATTACACCATAAAACGCTCGTCGTTGTTGGTTTGCACATTTTGACTGAAGTGGGCCTCGCATTGTTGTTCATTTTGTGATAGGCTCTTGTCACATAGCCCATCATCATCCATTCGCCATAAGCGTTCAATGACATCATTCAGTGCCGTATGATTGGCAGCTTCTATACCAGCTGTTGAGATAGCGCATGTCGCTATGTGTGTTGAGTTTGGGTTTGAGAATACCTTGCCGCTGACAATCCAGCCTAGACATGTGTTTAAGAATGTTGGAAGGCCATTGCTTAATTCTATTTTGCCGTTCCGCATCAATTAGTATTCTGCTCCCAATAGAATGTCTACCTTTCGTGGTTGGTTAAAGTACGGATGAGCCAAATTTATATTCGGAATCTTCCATCCTGATACGTCTAATGAATGATTGGGTTGTGGGGAATGATTGATGGAAGAATGAAGGCTTCTAAATCCGTAGTGAAGCTGGCATCTCTAGATGATAATTTGACGTTTACTCGCCTTGTTGCCCTTTTCTGACCGTTGCTAATACCATCAATATGCAGTAATGTTTCACTTGTTGAAACACCTAACTTTCTAATTAGGCGTTCAGAAACGAGGTTTACTTGTGAGCCGGAGTCCAAAATCGCACGAAATTCTGTTGAATTTCCGTTGGCTGCAATTATTCTTACACTTTCCGTTGCGAGTAAGACATAATTATTATGCGGTATTGAGTTGTCTGCTGCTGCTGACGTCACGACTGCATTTGATGCATTTTATTCAACTCTAGGTGGTTGAGTGGTGGATGATGTTAGACTTGGGTCTTATTTGTAAAAGTAAGGCTTGGTTTGATTCAGATGCAGCAATATGTGGTGTTTTTTATTGCATTTCTTGCAGGAGCCAGAGAAGCAATTGTTAGACGAGTGGTTGGCCTTTAAGCAGTTGAAACATAGCCTTTGTGATTGAACGTTCCTCAATCTGTCTATTTCGGATAGCTGCAAAAATTTGAGAGATTGGTGTAGTGGATGTATCCCTGTGCTGCAGTGTTTGCATTTTCTATCGTCTGTGTCGGCCCGTATACCTGATGAGACCGTTTTGTTGTTTGCCTTTCCTTGAGATTGATTGTTTCCATTATTTGGAATTGGAAATCCAAGAATGAAAGCATATCATCAATGTTTGGCAATTTCTTTGGCTGGCGTAAGGATTGCTCAAACCTGATATGAAGAATCCGATCAAGTTTTTTAATTAGAATGTGCATTAATATCGGGTTCCATTCATTGGTTCTGACTCCAATGTTGTTTAGTACTAGCAAACATTCTCGAGTTGTGTCATGAAGGCCTTTGATGGATGCTGCATTTGAAGTGGTGGCTGGATGATTGATGATTTTTTCCACCAATGTTGAAACAAGGAGACGCTTATTGTTGTAGCGTTCCTGTAACGTTGTCCAAGCGGAGATGTAATTTTCTTCCGTTTTTGTCAGATGGCTAATCAAACGCTCGGCTTCTCCTGCGAGGTTAGCCTTTAAGTGCCACATCTTTTGTACATTAGGTATTGGCTGCAGGTGAATCATGTGAAGAGACAGGTCGTGGAATTGTCTCCACCTGCTGTAGTCTCCGTCGAATTTGGGAATGGCTATCTTTGAAAGCGACAAAGAATTTAAAATGGATGCATTACAACTTGCTGGGTCGGCTTTTGTATCTTGGGTGGGCATTATGTGAAGTTCGGTTAACGCTTCAAAGACCATTAACTGAAGTTGTTCATGGTTGTCCTGATCTAGACCATTGATCAGGGGATCTGAAACCTGTTCCCAGATTTGATCGTATAAGTCCTCGACTTGACCCCATAACCTGTTAATGGTGTCAATACCGACTGTGTAGAATTACTGTGGTTCATTGGGGCTGACATTTTCAAGCCTAGCTAAAAACATTTTTAATGCTGTACTGCAAGCATTAAATTTGCCAATCAGGCCACGCCCAGATTTATTTGCTGTTGATGTGTTAATTTCATCGTTAGAAGGGATTACTTGTCTCTGGAGTAGTTCGGCCTCTTTTAATTGACCGACTTCTTTATTGAGGATGTCAAATTATTCGATTGTTAACGCTTGAATCTGCTCATAATATTGACTATCGAAATATTCAATATTAGTTTGGTTTTCGACGAGTATGCGCAACTTGTCATCCGTTGATTCAAACGCATCCGAAAGCTCAGAGAGGATTCGCTGTTTGTCATGATAGTAGGATGCCTTGCTGTTCCTATCAACCGAATCCTTTTTGTAGTTGTGTATGACACGCTCATTGTTTTCACCGACGGTGAGTTGTGTTTTGATCAATTCTTGTATCGATGTCATCTTGAATCGACTTGCGTTTAATGTGTCCAATTGACACTATTTTGCACAAATATACTTCAACCACTCGTTGAATATATTTGGGCGTAATTGCCTATTCTTGGAATGAGGCAACAAGCCCGTGTTGGCCAATCCAAACGGATGAATGAGTTGTGTTGAGTGTGTCCAGTGACACCACTTTGTAGAGCAGTGTGCGTGTGACTTCTTCAGTGGTCTGATGTGACGACCGTTGTTTGTGTCTTCAATATATTTATTAGCGTGTAAGACGTACAATCACGTTGGGGGGGTCACAAAAATGTTGTTGTATGCGGCAGCCTGCGTGAATTGTGATCACGTCGGGCTTACCAACTTGTTTGAGACTTATTTGTTAGCGTGTCCGACATAGACACTAAACAAGAAAAGAGGTAAGACTTGTCAATCACGTCACAAATTGTTTTGTACTGTATATTCGAACGACAAAACGGTGAATGAGAAACCTAATTAGTTGAAAATAGCCGACCAAATGCTTCATCTGGTCGTACCAACCCTTTTGTTTAGCTCTACCAGCACTTGGAACTGGAAGACATCACTAAGATGACAAAAAATACCGGCCAATGTGCTTCACACAGACGAATTTTATTGGTAAAATGTGAACATTTAAATTACAATTCTTATAAACTAACTTAGAATTATAGTGTAATAAATGAATACATAAAAATGATGCACTTGCATTTTTGCGTTTGTTTACTCCAGAGAAATAAAGCACTTGAAGTGTGTCACAAAAATGCAACATAAGCAAATTAATGTAAACAACGACGACACACTTCAAGGTCTGGATTAAGTAATTTTGTGATATCGTTGTCTATGGTCAGTTATGCCAAACAGACCAACACACAAGCATGAACAAATGAACGCTAATGAATGCACATTCAACCAAACATGAATGTGCAAAGCAAAAATGAGATATTGACTAAAGGTAGATATTTAAACTGAATCGAATACAAATAAGATGAAGTGTATATATTTGAATTGAACTCAAAATTAACTGACTAATAATTAAATGAAATATATATACTTAGACTAAACAAATAGTTAAATCCAATTATTCGGAATACTAATACGGAGTCTAATGAGTAATTGATAGACACATTGTTTAAATTCTTATATGTTTGAATTAGTTGTCTATTATTTTAAGGCTTTTTCTAGTTGAATTGTAATTAGGTTATGTTTTCAAGTGTATGAATTCCGCAATCCAGCTGAGTCTTTGCTGCAGCTGCATTTGGCATTTGTGAAATTAGATTGAACTAAATATACAAAAAACACATGAAGTATTTGTGGTAGCTGGTGTAAAGGTTCTTAATGGCAAATGAAGTAATTGAAATGAATTTTGTTAAAACAACTTTCTTAACCCTAAGATAAACCCTAACAAAAAACATAACGTAACAAACGTAATATGAAGAACTATAGACTGAGTAAGTGGAAAAGACTCATTGTAAACACGAAGTATTTTGTATGAGTCTTAATAAAGTTAACGATTATATTGGGATATTGATTTTGGTCTTTGTTCTGATTGTTTTGTATATTCTCCGCAAAGTTTTTCTTGTTTTTTTTTTGCCCCTTATCCTTTGATGTTTTTTTGTTGTTATTGGTATGTAACATATTGTTTCCTGCAAAGTTTAGAGAGCTTTTTTATTGATGATTTTATTGCCATGTATGTATTTTTGTAATTTTATGTAATAATTACTATTTTGGAAGTTAAGCTGTTACTTTTGTACAATATTTAATATTATTTTTATATTACTTTTATATAGCATAATATTTAGTTTGCATGGGAATGTATTTGTCGAAGCTACCCGACTGAGAGTGGAGTTGTGAATTTGGATTGGAACAGCGTACAAAGCATGCATTGGTAATACTTTGTTTATAAAACAGATTACGGCGCGGTCACGATTACAGTGGCCATTGCTTGACATTTACTTGCGAAGCTACAGAATACGAGTGGCAACCATGAGCCGAGGCGTTCCTTGAAGATAGTAATGTGTCAGCGATGGTGTTCCCATGGATGACCATATGACCAGGTTGCCAAAGAAAATAAAAGATTCGGACATCAACTTGTGCAACGAGGACATAATCTTCATGAAATATGAGGAGTCCTGCCTGTGAGGAACGATTTTAAAGCTTGTAAGGCGTATATGATATCTGCTATTATAGTGTATATTTATTTGCTTTTGCGCGGATGCTAAACAAATTGTTTCTAATATCACCAGACATTGAGCTGTGAAGGTAGTACTATTAGGGTGGTTAAAAATGAATGCCTCTATATAGATGTCGGGGAACCACAGCCTATTTCCTACGATGTAAGACCTGTGTATGGCAGAAACGTTTGATATTAATGAGATTTAAATATCAACTTTGTGTTTCTCATGGCGTAACTGTAGATTTTTTACATGTAGCAATTTGATGGCAGGACGGAAGTGTGTGTGTGTAAAATGTTAAAAGAATAAAATTATTAAGCTCTGCAGCCATAATTTGGAAAATGTATTGGTATGGGTTAAGCGATGCAAGATTGTGAATGAAAGGTAAAGCTAAATCCTCAAAAGATAAAATCTC
The DNA here is from genome assembly GCA_000688735.1 of Glossina austeni. Lineage (NCBI taxonomy): Eukaryota > Metazoa > Arthropoda > Insecta > Diptera > Glossinidae > Glossina > Glossina austeni. The sequence continues at coordinate 55,152 of JMRR01017806.1, read as the reverse complement.
ATTAATGACAATATTGGCATGTAAAAAAAGCCTGCCGGGTCGAGGTATGACGGCTGCCATTTGCTCTAAGCCCACAATGTGAGTAGCGCCTAAAAAGAGGCGGAAAGCCTTAAAAGATTTTGTTCCGAGGCGTCTAATAGGAGTGAACAGGCGTATTCTGATCTTTGTCTCACTAATCCGGTGTATAATTTTATCATGTAAAGAGTGTCGAAGCCCCAAGATATGGCACTTATGGATCTCAATACGTTTATTAGTTGAAAGCATTGTGCGACGACCACATCAATGTGATGTGCAAGGGAAAATTTTTTATGTAGCGTGAAACCTAAAAAATTGAAAAATTCCACGTATGATATATTGGAGCAGTTAATGTGAAATGGTGCAGTGGGAAGTTGTTTGCGCTGGTTAGAGAAGGAATTTTCTCCTGCGAATCGACAGCGTGACTTGTGAAGACTCTAGGTTGGTAGTAATGATATCTTAAGCAGATTATCTAATTTGTCTGGGAAAATCAGCATCAGTGTGAAAGTTGAAAATAACAAGGTCATGTGCATATCTCAATATCGAAATCATCGCAAGTGAAGAATTACATACGTAGTTAATGTGAATTCTGGTACATCTAAAAAACAAGCTATAAAATGTTGGCCTTTAGCAAAAGCTAGTTTAACAGCGGACCAGATATTACTGATATTGTCATGAGCGTACTTAGAGTGTCTGCAGCCGGTATGAGCCGGCTGAGAAGGCTATGCGATTATAGGAGCCATTCTAAGCGAGACCATAGTATTCTTTAAAAAAAATTCCTTAAAGTGGAAACTAAGGAAATTGCTCCTGTACGAATCGAAGCAAATTCTCCTTTATTAGAGCAATAGTTTGAAACTTGTACCAGTTCGACAGTGTGTGGCACGTATTAAGGATCTTATTGTATTCTTCACTAAGAATTAACTTGTTTTCAATGTATAAACTCGTAAGATGGGCATTTCTGATGCCGTCTAACCAGAGGAGGAGTTCAGTAAAGTATTAATCGCCTTGCTAAGATCAGAAAGGGTAATATCCTTTAATAAAAATCTGTCGCGTCGCTTATGAAATGAAAGGCAGACCATAACGGGGCCAGAGAAACCATTAAAAAATAGTGTAGGCATAAGCTTTCACGTGGACTTGGTGCTTCTAATTAACCGCGGTAGGGTTGAAGCTAACATATCAATGTTTACGCTACCGCAGAAATTTTTCCAGCCTCTACTCTTTTGAAGCCTGACACTGTATTTGAGTTCCTTCTTTGCGTCGGATACAACTTTACAGTTATCCCTAGTTGGGCACCTTTTGCATTTGTTGACATTGAGTCTGAGTTTGGCTAAAGCTAAATTGCATGTATTGTTCCACCAGGGATTGAGGGGATGTGATTTTTTTGATGTTTTTTGATAAAGATCGGCATTGAAGGTATATGAAAAGTTCTTGTAGAATGAGTCGCAATGGCTGTTTAACCGGGTGGATTGTATTGTATTACGGACAGAGTTATTGAAAACTGAAAGCCTGATTTTTGTTGGAACGCAAATTTCCGTAATGTTATGAAATTTAGAGTCGAAGGGCAATTGAATTTCGAAAAGGCAGCTCGTGCTATTGAGAGTTTCGCAAGAAGCCAGTAACCTTATATCTAATGTGTAAAATGAAAGGTCAAGGCAGAAGGAGGCAGAAGAAGGAGAGACAAGCCCTTGTAACTGGGTGGGTTTTTCAAAAATTAAAACATCCGCGACACGGAAGCAATAACACGCGTGGTAAGCTAAAGCTAAACTGTCAGTGATTTTCTGCGAAAGAGACATAACGGATAAATTTGTATGTAACTCTACCATTTGTACTATTTTCCTAATTAGTTTTTAATAAGAAACAGACACTTTCGCTTAGCAGCGTTTGCCGCTCGCTTATATTTAGCTTCTTTACTACATTAGTGTTTAACCCATCTAATAAGGGCAGACCTTTCCTTGTCCCAAAGGTATTATAAATACATAATACCAGAGGAGGTGCACCTGTCAAACCTGTAGAGCGTCCGTCGAAACTGTTTTACAAGAAAGCCAACAACATTTTTTGTTGACAGTTCAAAATTAGTGTTTGCCCAACAACAGTCGCAACATCCCTATACCACGCTGGTGCTCCATTAGTCACACAGGCAAAGAATAAGCATAGAATCCGGGTAGCAGTCTTTGTTAAGCCCCACTCACACCTTAGCATTCGACTGACTTGTCCTTATCACATTCTCAAGTTTACTCGTCATTTTATCGAAATGAAGAATAAACTCATATCTATCATTCATGCTAATTCCTAAGTAATCGGCCTCAGCCTTGTACCTGTAACTACCATTCTAGCCATCGCGGATCTGTTAGACGAGAAGCTACCCTTAAATTGCATCGTTACAGTTTCTCCGGTGGCACACTGACACTTGCGTTTTTGCCTTACTCATTAATCAGAGTCAATACACGCTCACTGCGAACTTCAACTATTTTGCGAGACTGGCTCTTGACCAGGATAAACAAGCCATCTGCATATGCAAAGAAGTTCAGTATACCTTCTTCTTCTCCTCACATGTCATCTAGCTGCTGAGAGAGAGTTTCATTTTTAAGCAGTTAATTTGACTTAATCCGGCATGTACTTTGTCCCACCTAAAGTGATCAAAGGCACCCTTATAATAACCCTCTTCACCATTTTTTCGAGGCCTGAAAGAAGACTGACGCCACATCAAGATTAGGGACCTTATCAAATAGCTTCAAGAGAGTTACAACCCTGACCAATCTCCCTTGACGTCAAAAATAATCTTCCAGATGGTTTTAGTCATCTCTCCAGATGCATTCCATGCATACCCGGCGACCTTTTGCACCTAATTTTAGACGTAGCATACTCTAATTTATATACCTGCACGAGTACCTCTTATTTCCAACGGCGTTTTGCGTCTGACAAGTCTATATATCTAAATTCAAAAATTATCGGGGTTATTAGAGACCAAACTCGCTATTGGCCCTCTTACGTCTTAGCAAGAATTCGGTAGTATTCGTTACTGCACTGCCATCAGTTGCGTGATATATTCCGACGGTGTTACACGTTGGAATTGCTTTTTAAATCTGCGAATTACTCTCCGTTTATCAGGCAGACCGCGTGTCCCCACACTTAACTCCCTTTCGATTTGTCTAACGATATTCCGCAAGAAGCAGGTCGTTTACACCATATCCCACCATGGGAGAGTGAAAGCATCGTGAGGTTTAAAGAAAGTGTCGAACAGACACTCCATTGGGATGTCATTGCAATGAAAATATTGCCCGAATTGTTTTGTTTTGTTCTGGGCGATGGTGAAATTAAATTAGAATGTTTTGATTCATTTTGATTAGTAATAGGATTTCAGACATTTAATGACGCCTGTAACTTGAGTTTTCTCGTGTGGTTGAATGATCCTAGTAGTAGTGAATGGTTTCACATTTGGTAAAGCGTTGTAGCCTAAACTATTTTGACAACTGGTTAGAATTCCCACTATATTGGTCAAAGAACTGTCATTGTAAGCAAATTCAGGAGTATGTGCGTGTGCGGATGCTTTCTCGTTTGGGATAAGCTTATGTGTGGCTGATTTAATTTCCAAAGTGAAGAGACTGAGCAGCAAGTGTAAAGTTGTGCCTTTTATGTCGTGGACGCGCCGATGTTTTGTGAAAAAGTGAAACGGTTTGGTTTGAGACGGTGGGCTCAGATTTAAGATTTTTTTTACATGTTAGACATATTTAAGCGTTGAAGAAGTGGTCACCCTAGCATTTAATGCATTTTTTTATCGAGCGAGCACGCATGGGACGATTCGTGACGTATTGGTGTGACGTGTGATTTTAGTGGGTAGTTAATCCCGTACACGCTTACCTGACTCCTCGAATTTCACAGTATTCAAAGCGAACGCAAACCACGAATTTACGCGCGGGCAACAACGGAATTCGTTGTGGACGTGCCCGAATTAATTATGTTAATTATTTTCTTCGAATCTCACTCACAGATTGCGTGTAGAATCTGGCTCTGGGAACTGTCAACTGCTCACTGTCATTGATTTTAACCACATGTACCCCTTGTACATACCATGTTGCCTCAGTTACATACGAACTTATGTGATTTAGAAAGACTTCTTTTTTCTTCTTTAAAAGGTTTGGGCGTTGGTCAGCACAACTTCACTTGATCGGTTATATTTGGTAACAATATATTATCTTTTGTTTCTTTTTTCCTTTCGTTTGTGTTTATGGTCTTTCTTCACAAAGAAGCAAGAACAGTCGCATTACCATATTATTTTATAAGAATATGTAAAACAAATGTATACAACTAATATAGAGTGTGAAAGGTGAAAATAAATAATTCAACAGTGACTTTCAAGTATAGAAAGTCAATATATAAAAGTAGCTTTATGTAAAAGGAATAAGCATTTTAATTGAATAGTGAAATAATAAATTAAGAAATATGAACATTTTTTGCGACATCATTTGAACGAATGAATCTGAATTTCAAAAAGCTGTGAAGACGAATGCAAAAAAACTCAATAAACACAAATATCTGCTTAAATTTTCTGTACTTCAGCATCATCAACATAACATTCCTTGTTTGAAAACTTGATGATATTTATTGCATCATCAAAAAACTTTTTGTTATTATTCGCTCCATAATAGAATTTATAATTGACACTCTAACAAAAAAATTTAACAAATATATCTGAAATTAAATATAATTAGCTTTTATTTGTTGGCACTAATTGTGTATCTTTTATTACCTCTCGTTCGCTTCAACGACGAAAAAATATAATCTCTTTTCTTTGCGTTATATATTGTTATTGTATCCTATTATTTATTTATAAAAATAAAAAGGACAATTTGACGTTTATTTGTGTATAAACAACCAACATTATGTATTATTATTATTGTTATTATTATAAATTTAGCCAGAGAATATATTCTAAGACTAAAGTCTTAATGCACTAGCATATAAGACTTTCGGCTTTATTAAGAACTCTACTACACCTGAGATTTGAACCCACGACCATTCAGTTGCTAGTCGAGACTCTTGCCTACTGGGCCACTCAGGCGGATAACAACAACCATATCATACAAAAATATATAAACAAAAATTGCATAAAATTCAGAGGTAATGAAATAAAACAAAGTGAAATGACAACCACTTTCAACAAACCAATGCGATGTAAGCCCAAGACAAAAACCGGAAGCTCTTGAAGATAGTGTGAGAGCATCGCCGCTGTTATAGAAACTATTAAGAAGAATCCATCGGCACTAATTAAAATTAATATTGAACGTGACTCATTGGAAACTAACGCAATATGGCATTATTTTTAATTTCCAGTTGGGAGATCAACTTTGCCGACTTTTTACAAAACTTTATGGCAAGTTGGCAAGTTATATGGTTTTGCATGTATAGATTTAATTAAAACAAGAAGAAGAAAAACCACAAGAAGAATTGATGATAGTTTATTTTAAAATTTAAAGCTATTTATCTAGTGAAAAAGTGAAACACATGCAATAAAGACTACTTTTTTTAAACTTAACATATTGTTACAAATTTCCGCTTTCTCGATACTGTCCGTATCACTAGATCGTGGATATTTTGGTCCAGAGAAATACACTTCAAAGTTCTTTTATTTACAATTTATTTTTAGCAATACCTTCAACCGTTCAACTCAACTATTCCTTTTTTACTAACCCTGTCTTCGGCAGCCATTCTACTTATATACATTTTGTAAGGAAGCGGTTCGCCTTCTTACTAAGTATTACTTTGTTTCCCTACATATAAACATACATACATACACACATACATCCATACACACACATATTGTAAGGAAGCGGTTCGCCTCCTTACTAAGTATTACTTTGTTTCCCTACATATAAACATACATACATACACACATACATCTATACACACACATATATATAATCAACATTCAAGAGAATACCATTAAACTGTAGTAGGCCCATTACACTGTATAATATAAACAAAAAAAGAATATAAAATAATAATAATTAAACAGAAAATACATCGGCTACCTAACCAAGGGTCACTATATTATTGTAATCACTTCATATATCCCGTAACTGTAAATAGGTAAAGCTAGTTAAGTATACACTAAACTGCATGAAATATACCTACTGGTTAACATAGAGTAAGTAGAACGTAAACACGCATAGAAATAAGCACAGCGAGCAGGTAGATAAGTAGCATGCCTAAGCATAAGAGTGATCGAACCCAAACCAACACATATAAGAATAGCCATATAAGAATAACATTGTATAACGGGGTAGTTTGGTGGCCAGCACTATAAAAGAGCGCATCACAATACGCTCAGTCTTTTCTTGTGTCATAGCCGCCGTCGAGGTAAGTAAAGCAAGACATACTACAAGCTGACTTTGATTATTAGGGTTTTTTTTCTTTGGCTTTACGGATAGGGGATGAGCTGGTTTCGCTTTAATCGCCATCCCTGAAGGACTGAACGGATTACTGACTCTACGGATAGGGGATGAGCTGGTTTAGCTTTAATCGGCATCCCTGAAGGACTGGTGAACATCTTTTTTTTGTGACACGGAACAGTTAGGAAGGGACCCACGGCTGCTATGACTCACGCGAAGTATTCGTTTCTTTATAGCCACCCGCGATTACGGAATTAAAATAGAGCACACGCGTGCAAAATCAGTCAAGCAACGAGAAAAGTCGAGGCCACCAAGCTGGTTTTTTTTCATCCCAACGCTCTGAAAGCGCGTCGGTAATCTCTACCAAATAAATAACATAAGTAAATTAAATTAAAACCAAACCCGAAGGTCCAACACATCTTTTATAAATTATCTTGGAAACGGACTCTGGATTGGTTGAGATCTACCCTGCCCAAGAAAGTACCGTTACAATATATATAATCAACATTTAAGAGAATACCATTAAATTGTAGTAGGCACATTAGATTGTATAATATAAACAAAAAAGAATATAAAATAATAATAATTAAACAGAAAATACATCGGCTACCTAACCAAGGGTCACTATATTATTGTAATCACTTCATATATCCCATAACTGTAAATAGGCAAAGCTAGTTAAGTATACAATAAACTGCATGAAATATACCTAACGGTTAACATAGAATAAGTAGAATAGGAACATGCATAGCAATAAGAAGGCAGGTAGATGTAAACATTCTACATAAGCATATGAAGGGAAACAAACATGTTCGACCAGACAAGTACGATCGAACTTAAGCTGGCACATGTAGGAATAAATAGATAAGAATAACATTGTATAACGGGATAATTTGGTGGTCAGCACTATAAAAGAGCGTGTCGCAATACGCTCAGTCCTTTATTGTGTCATAGCCGCCGTCAAGTTAAGTAAAGCACCGACTATACTATAAACTGACTTTGACTGCTAGGGTTTTTGTTTGACTTTACGTATAGGAGATGTGCTGGTTCAGCTTAATCGCCATCCCTGAAGACGAAACTGACTATTGACTCTACGGATAGGGAATGTGCTGGTTCAGCTTAATCGCCATCCCTGAACACTTTTTTTTGCAAAAACCAGTTAGGAAGCGACCCGCGGTTGCTATCACACACATGAAATAATTCGTCTTTTTGTAGTAATCCTCGAATTCGGAATTAATACACGGAACACGCGCGTGCGAAGAAATAAAAAAAGAAAGAAACGTCGGGCTGATTTTTTTTCCGCCTACCGCTGTAAAATAAACAAGAAAAACCATTTGTAATCCTCCACAAAAATTAAATAGAATAAAATAAAGAACTAAACTAAAGTGCGAACAACCCAAAGGTCCAATCAATAATAAATTGTCTTGGAAACGGGCTCTGGATTGGCTGAGATTTACCCTGCCCAAGAAAGTACCGTTACAATTTTTACAAGCATTTTACCATACCCAAATTCATGGTTTCATTTTTAATCCCTTTCTGCTTTTCCGCTAATCGTCTTCATCGGCCGGCAGCTGCATGACGCGTCGCGATGTACATTTGGTTTTTCTCTTTTAAGGACTTTATTATTTGGGAAAATTACTTAGCTGTAATGAACTAGATTTTGGATTTCCGTAACATTATATTCATCGAATTGTTTTAGTAGAGAGTGATAATTGGTAATTTCCAAATTTTGAATTATAAGATTTAAGCAGAAGATGTTGCAGAATAACTAAATTGTTAGTTTTTATGAATTTGCTATTTATATTTACGTCGACTTCTTAATTTTTGGTTCTAAAACCATATTTTTTGTTTACGCTTTCATGTAAGTATGATACCGCGACTGCCCACTTGGAAGCGCGACTTGGAAGTTTTCAACCTGAAGAGGAAAATGACAGCTCATTATGTCAGCCCACCTCAAACTCTTTTCGCCTCTAAAGGTATATATTTAAACCAAAATCCTTGTACAACTTTGTGTTTGGATGCTTTGCCACAGTTACATCCTCTATAAGATAATTTATATACGCCAATAAAATTTTTCTTTTTAATACACAAAACTAATAGGTCTTCTTGATAGATCCGGACATATATTTAACATTTCTCTTCTACGATTAACAAATAAATCATTTTTGAAAATATTTTAAACAGAACACTTAAATGGAAATACATATTTTATAGTACTCAAAATATTTATTCCCTTTTCAATTCTAATTATACATAGTTTTATGGATTGGTGTAGAAAAATTAAGAGACACTCACTGCTCTACAATTTTTTGCAATCTCAAACCATTATCTTTGCTGCTTTATGCGCAAAGCATAGCCGCGCTAATTTGGGCTGATTTTTAATTAGTCTGTGTGGGTAATTAAAGGAAGAAAGAAGTATTTAATTAGCTAGATCAGAAAGCATATACCAATTGTCGCACCTGCTTACATATAACTAAACTTACAATTTGAAACAATAGTAATCTATAAATGATTCAAATTTTACAGTTACTCTTCCGCTCTAACGGCCATAATAGATTAATAAAGACTATATGCTTTTGAGAAACAGATGTAATACGTGCATCTATATAAGCCAACGCATTTTTCCACAATGCATCTAGCTTTGCAATGAATATCATTGGATTTCTTTTTCCGCCAAAAGGCATAAGGTTAGCGCAGGAACTATGTCTAAAATTATATGTTGATCAACATTACTTCATTATTTATCAAAATTATCTCGCAAAATTTTAGTTCTCTTTCACAGATTTAAACTTTTTTGTTTTGCTTACTTTTATAGGGAAGACAATTATTTACAGATTTTTTTTGTTTTCCTTTTACAACTGCTTTTTCTTTTAGATGCGACCCTGAACACTTAATTCTAAGTGCAAGTTTGTTCGAAGTGATAGCTAGAATACTCTCGTCTCATTGGGCAGCTATGAAGGAGGATACTGTGCTGCTGTTGTGCAAAGATAATCGGCGAGCGTAATCACGCTCACAACAAATTTAACTGTCTCTCTTGCATTACGGATCACCGTATACTTGTGCCATCATTTATAAATTGTAAACAATCAATACTTATAAAAACGAATCACTCTATTGAATTCATTGCTCTCATTGCCAAAAGGCCTAGCCCATTAATCTAGGAAGTATTAGGTAAGTGATTTTAGATAATAGCAAAAATAGTCAACTAATGTTGATCTTATGTATAAGCTTTAGGCAGAATGATTCTGATGCACATATTGGGGGGTTTGATGGAACAAGAGTGTCGATATTCATGGAAAAGAACTATTATGAAAAAAGAAAAGATCTACGAAACGCTTCCGTCTTCGGCGGAGCGGAAGATAATTCAACGAAGATAGGAAAATTCTCATAAGATTGTGTAGCGCTTCACAACGTTTGCGTGCGCTATAAAGCAGTCTGTGGACGCTTGTCCATTAAGAAGAATAGACGAAGAAATAAAAAGTAATCTATCAAGTTCAATTCAGATTTTCATTTCTCATTTCATTTCTCAGTCTTAAAACAAGTATTACATTCATATATAAATACGTAAACAGAAGTCGCCAAAAAAAATTCGTTATTACGTTTTTTTTTTTTTTTTTTTTATTTTTTTTTAAATATGGAGTTTAAATGTACAAACCAATTACCTTAAAATTTGTTAATCCATATGTACTTTCTTTGATTAGAATGACACAATGTGCTTTGATTCGTTTTGTGCTTAGAGATGCTCGATCACATAAAAGACGTACAATCTTTCCTTTCTTAATTTAATATTGGCGTTGCATACATATTGTTAGTTGTTTATAAACAAACAGACGTCAGCGCTCCACTCTATTTGTCTTTATTTTTACAAATAAAAGAAAATGGATTATCTTTCGTTCGTCGTCAAAACAAATCCGCAGGGTAATCACGAATCTAAAAGTTGACTTTCGTTTACGACCAAGCCGATAATTGACGAATGTTTTAGTCCCAATCGCGTGATGCTTACGTGCCAATTTCATTGTTATCAATTATATGTAAATAAAATACAGAAAAACAAAGAAATTTTTGCTTACACTTAATTTTGGCTGTTAAAATGCGGAATGTAACAATAGGTTCTCCTCTCTGATAAATAAACCAACAAACGAATTGCTAGGGAAACAGTGGGCGAATATTTGGCGAGTAAATTGGAAAAAATAAACTTTAGAAAATTGACTATATGCTTGCTCTACTCATGTATTCGGTATATTTTGACAAAATCGAAAAAAAATCAAATTGATACGAAATAAAATGAATTGCATATCGAAGAAATTATCAATTAGTTATGCGAAAGAAATGTCTAAGTAAAGTAGCTCTTATTATATTTTTTAAATTGACGAAGCTAACAAATGTATCATTTCTTAAAATAATAAATTTACACCTTTCTGCGTTTTCATGCGCTTAGCTCGACGATGCAATGATGATAAGGATTCTTCTAGCGAACTATATACATTGGTTGCTTATCTCCGGTGATCACATTTAAAAATTTGCAAATTGAATATCTAGTAGTGATTATGATTAAACGAGGATTTAATTTAATGGCTTGGCTTGGAAGTGGAAAAGGCTTTAATGCAAAATTATTGACAATATTTTGTGCCGTTTTAAAGAGTTTTTTTGTGTTCTAGTTTAATAAAAAAAATTGTTAACCTTTCTTTAAGTCGCTATTCTCTTTAGCTTAAATAATTATGAGAGTAATAATCGGTAAACATACTTAATAAATACACAAGGAAACATAATAAATAATCGTCATTATTTGTCATTTTTGCCAGGTGCAGTTGACAAAATAAAAGCCAAGAAAGAATGGGCTATTTGCAACAAGCGATTTGCTCCAGAAGTAAATCGGTAATGAAAGATGCTTTCAAGAGACCATCCAACAATTATTAAAGGAGCACAATCAATCATTAGATGCGAAAATTGAGGAAATTATTCAAATGTATACAAAACCAAAATTATGTAACATTTTTGATGAAATGAAATGAAGCAAAATAATTTCATATAACTCAAACTTTGAAAACTTTGAATTTTTATATGATTTTATTTTTATTTTGTACAATATAGTAATTAATTTTCCTGAAAAGTATTTATAATGTTTTAAAATTCATTTCATTATCATTTCATCAAACCTAGTTTTGTATTGTAGAAATAGAAGCCAACTTTTTTATTTTCACGAAACATCTTAAAGCGCATTTATTTTTCGTATCTTTTATTTCAATAGAAGTGCAGATGATATGCCGGTTCTTATTTCCTTACTAATTCGCCTCAATTAGGAGGCCTCTAGCGAAACAGCGTCACTGCCCTCAAAATAAATTGCCTTGACTAAAGAAAGCAAAAATTTACTGCCGTAATTTTCATGTGGTCGCAACACCGTTTCGTATACAACGATATGGAAAAAATAACAAGGTGTTACTCGCAACAATATTTCGTAAACTAACCTTAAAAGGCTCTTTTGACACGCAACACGCAATATGTATATTTTAATTTACGTTGTTGACAGATATATAAAAACATTTACTTACACATTGTCGGCCGCCGCCAGAGGATTTGAAGCGTCTCTCAAACCCCTTCAACCTCTTATAAGATTTTTTTCCACAAATCTCGATGTTCCTCTATTGCCACATGATGGAATATAAGGAACCTGATGTATATATTGTCCGCAACATTACTTGATTATTTAATTACAAAACTTTTTTTTTGTTTTGCTTACTAAATTGGATTATAGTTATTAGCGACAAGACTAATATATTCAGTAGAAGGAGTTCCTATTATCTTTTGCTCCTTTGCGCTTTATCAATGATAGCGACAGTATATGATGACGTGTAAAAAAACTGATGATATACACTTGATTACACGTTGTGGCGAATTAAGAGCATTAGATGTGAAAAACAACAAAAAGAAAAAAAAAAGGTATATTTATCTTTCACAAATTTAAAAAGTTTTTATGTTGGCTCAACTGTTTGCAAGTAGACAATTTTTATAATTTGTTTCCCATTTATAGCTGTTTCCTCTTAAAAACCAACTCTATACGGCCAAGACTAACTCAGAACGCCCAAATGTGAGCTATTTTGCTTTCGCATAATTTGACATGTATGAGAGGATGTATTGAACAGCTGTTTTGCATACTCAATATTATGACCGTGGTTCCTATTTCGCAACGTATTTAGATCATTTAAGTGCTCAACACAGTGACTACAATAGCAATATGCAATAACGTAATATTGCAATATACATAAACAAATTGACCAAAGTTCGCTGTCTATCTGTAGAAAATATAATCATAATGTAAATTTCGCCAACCATACAATTTTACGGCATACTGCTCCAATTGTATTCAACTTATTTATATTTATAGTAACATTGCATTAATTACGTTTAGTTTAACGTCTGTAGAAATTTAAATAATATACAGGGTGTAAAACTATTCAAGTTATCTTGACCTAACCAAGCACGTAAGAATTTTGCATCAACTAGCTGTAATATATTTTTTACATATCGTAGATTCAAAATTCAATATTTATTCAGGTGTTTTTCTGGTATAATTTTAGATACACTTACTACAGGTAAATTTGCAAATTGACTTGTGACTTGTCATGTTTTTTCGTAGTATATGGGTAAGTAATTATTTAACTGGTAAACTTATTTAAGATATTACTTAATATAATGCAGTGTGCCACGCACAAAAAGGTTTGTAGCACATACGTTGTTACCTCATTTAAAAATATACTTTATTCATTATCTTGCGTCTTGATGAGGATTATATGCTGAATGGATAGATATTCTGTCGGTTTTTAGCACACGTCCATTTCAATTTCTTGTGTTTATTCCACAACTACACGATTGCAAATTTTCCGAAATTATATAATTCAAAAGGACATTTGATTTCACAGATTTTATGACTCTTGCGACGTATAATAATCCACTACTTTGATGCTACTATCGACAGATAAGCACATTTAAAAGTAATGCAGCATTAATGTCGAATTATTTGCTACATCTTCCGGTTGTAAATGCTGACATTTTTTGCCAATGATAAGCAATATTCTAATACTTTAATGAAGACGAAATTTTACTCAGCTTAAAAAGTGGAACTAATAATTTTAAAAAGTATCGTATTATCATTTAATATGGATTTTAATGCAGACGCAGAGTTATGTTATTAGTTTTACATTCTCTTGCGTGTATTGTGTCTTTTATTGACTCTCCTAACATTTCAGTTTAATTTTTTCACTGAATTATAAAGGTTGGCTAAATATTTCTTGCTTTTTTTCATTGTATATGTGTGTGCTCTTTGTTCAATGTGTGGAAAATTGAATGGAGAAGGCGTTGTCATCAATTAGGTCTTCTTTGTATTAAAGATCTTTTTACATACAAGAAACAAAAAAAGTTAACTGTTTCTAGTTTTATGTATGTTGGTGATTATCAACAATCAATCAGTGAAAAATAGAATATATGGGAAAAAAAGTTCAATCATAATATAATCGTTTATTTACGTATATGAAGCCATGCATTTGTCAAAATAGTTATTTAGAAAGAGTTAATCAAATTGGGTTTTATACAGCAGGTTTAACGAACAAGTAGAATTTGTATCGTGCATTTAAAGTTGTTAAGTTTCATTACATGAATTATATATCTACCAATAAATTCGTCAGTGATTTTATTTGTGAATTGTCAAAAAAACTTTATACTGAAACATATGCAAGCACATGCCATTAAATTTTCAGAAAAGAAATAACAGCTTCTTCATCTTTATGCACTCAACCCTCACTTCTGGAACAACAGAATGAATATACTTCTGGGGGTATAAGTAACTTGATTCTAAATTCATACCTTCTTAACAATTCTTTCCGCATTTTTATTTTGTTTTTGTTGAACGGACAATTAAATGTTACGTATTTAAATTGTCGTCTTCTACTTCATTATTCAGAAATTAATATTGGTACAGAATATTAAACACTTATACGAAATAAAAGTTTTATATTCTTAAAGTTGCACACAAATAATTGGCACACAGTAGCCCAATAAAGTCTACATACAGTTTCTCTTATTAAAAACTGTTTTTATGGGTTGAAGATCAAAAACTATATTTCTTAAGACAAACATTTATATTGAATAACATTTCAAGGTTTTTGGTTTGGCCGTAGATAGAGTTGTAAGCATAAACCCCATAAAAATTTCAAAAAAGTCTACATGAAACGAAAACCTCAATAGAAGATTCGAAAAAAGACATCTTTAGTTAATCATATTTAGTTTTTGTACTTATTTCCTTCATGTAATTAATAATTTATCAATTAAAGCGGATTTCTTTATTTCTTTTCCTTAATAAGTCAGAAAATATACACAAACATAAAGAAATTTTTTAAAAGATTAGAAAACCTATTGTAAGTTAAGTGCGGAAAAATCGGGAAAAATAGCAAAAACAATTGGAATTAGTTCAACTATTATAAAACATTACAAAAACGCAAATACCACGGAAAGTGGACACCGATCGGGCTGACCAAACAATCTCTACAGAGCGTGAAAATCGAAATATCAGATTTGTGACAAAAACGAACTCTCAATTAATTTTCCATTTGACTCAATTCACGGAGCTGATTTCATGCTCCTCATATGCTCGGCTCAAAATCCCAGTATTTTATTGTTAATTTATATTCTGCAGTTTCGACAACTCATATTTGCTCTTAAGATCTTAATAATTTTTTGTTCATAATATACTTTCTGCATTTATTCGAATCTTCCGTTCTCTCACGATTATAATCTGCCCCACTACGGGTTTTCTATGATAGTCCACAGTTAATGATAGAGTGGTATTTACACACTTCGGGGCCAATTTTTTAACTCAAAAATTGAACAACGTTTTATGAAATCGATACTTAGAATGCTTATGGGAATGGTACTATAGTCTCATCTTGCATTGCACCTTATCCATTTTGCAGCTTCTATGTATAGATTGATGTTTTGTGCTCAATGGTGTATTCTTATCTAAGATGCGCTTGTATTTTTTCGCGGATCCTGATTTTTTGGTATGTAGTAAGATTATTAACTATGAAACTTTTTGCAAGCGAATATTACTTGTTTATGCTGACATTATCAACATTAAGAATGGACTGGGCTAGACTCTAGATTTTTATTAATTCCAGGTGAGACTGTATATACATATCTGTGATACAGCAGAGATGTACTTAAGACTTTGAAAATCTTGCGATAGGCTCGTCCTTTATTGTACCGATCAATTCAGAACCAGTTTGAATCAGTTTTTGAATTGATTCAAGCATGCATGATCCCTGCCCGCCAGTAAGTTTCAATCGTCGAATTATTTTGACGAAATTTTTCCAGCAACGAATGCTATTGAAAACACTCCATTGAAAACACTCCATTTCACAAAATTGTTCCCACCTAAGCCTTTACGTGGCACAATGATCTAATTTTTACTATTTGATAGTAAAAATTGTTTCATATCACGAAAATAAATAAAGAATGGCATTAAGTTAGTCGGCTTTGCGCGACTAAAAAGTTTTTATTTGTTTTCTTAACCCATCACCGAAGGGTGAAAGGTATATTTCTTTTGTCGGAATGTTTGTAACACCGAGAAGAAAGTCTCAGGTACCGCTTAAAATATATATATTCTTAATCAGTATAAAATTTTAAACCGATTTAAGTATGTCCGTCTGTCTGTCTGTGTATAATAAATATTCACCTGGTCTCAAAAATGCAGCAGTCAGCTGAAGATATGGCAAAAATGCTAGAAGCTTTTGCACGCAAATTGGTATTGAAATTGATCTAAACCGATCATAGGGCACGTACATCATACAACATAACTTGGACCACCTCAAAGATAAAAAATTGTGGTGTTTTGCTCGTTGCTTATAAACGATAACATGTACAATGATGAAAATTTGCACTTATATTCTATGGATGGTCTTGCAACACTTATTCAAGATCGACTAAATTCGTCACACCTACCGAATATTATAAAATATAAAAATTTAATTATTTCATCAAAACGTTTGCTGCACCAAGAAAGAAGCTTCAGACACTACATGAAGACTACATATTAATGACAAGTAGCACATGGTGATTGGTATAAAAAATTTAATCGCTGCCAAATATAATTTTCTTACTTGTTCGTATTATATATGAAAGTTGTTGCACCATTATGCTTTGATGTACAAATGCATGCTAAATTTATTGCTGTTATTTTGGACCAGACTTAATGATCGGCCTAGCATTACTGACGTGGTAACGTTTTAACTTGCTTTAGTTTAACAATTGGTGGGTGAATAAATTATTGCTGTTCGACTTCTCTCTGAGACGTGGAAAATCATGTGTTACGCCTTATTTGGCATTTACGATCGTAGTGTGATAGTTGTGACATTTGCGATGTTCTAAATAAGATTTAAGTTTATCTTTTTTAACGTACGCGTACGTTTTCTTTTTATTCAATTAAGCTACCGAACTGCCGATTTTCTGAGCCAATATGAAACCAACTATGTCAGAAAATGAAAGAATTCTTTGTTCAGAATTCCTGATCACAACAGTTAATCGTGAGTTCGCCTGACAAACAGAACAATTCCTGCGAAATTCTAACTGAAGGACGGAAAAGGCGTTCGATATACTTAATATGCAAAATATTCTCTTCAGCTTATTTTATGTATATTTGCCGCGTATGCAAAGCACTTTCTCACTTTGAGTTCGGTTTTTAGTTACTGTATTATAAGTTCTAATTTCACTAATTGTGACTCGGTCGCTTTTTAATTACGCCTTGCGAAGGTGGGAGTCACAACTTTCAGTTTTGCATCACGGGATTGTAAGTTGAAATGACCATTATAAATGTAAAATTAAAAATATGAAGTGAAATTACACTTCTTCTTTTGTTCTTTGGTCATAAACTTTATTTTAGTTAATTTTCAAGCGAATATCTCAATTGAATTTCGTTATTCAACTGCTTAGCTTAGACCCTTTGTCTCAATACTTGGAGCGAAAACTTCGTTTGTGGAAATCCCTAAACTTTTTATGTGTGCGGATTTACTGTAAATTGTAATCTGAGTTTATTTACTTGTTCATTCATTACCGGCTGCAATGTGTATTCAGCTGAATTGTCACCATTAAGATATTAAGATTAAAGACATTATAGAGATTATCGATTAAAAGTATAGCAAATTTAAAAGTAAACAGTTTCAAATCAAAGTAGTAAATAATTTTTTACAGTATGTTTAAGCTCTATCAATAGGCAGGTTGAGGTTAGAAAGGATTATAGCTAGAGGAGTGGGGAAAGTGAGGATAAAATCGGCGCATGTTCGGCTTGAAAGTGAGAACACCTGGATTGGGGTGAAAGGCTACTACATACAGGTTTTTCTGAAGTCAGGCGGTGTGGTTAAAGAAAGATGGAAGCAACTCCGACAATAGCGGTCGAGAACAGCTGACCAGTGCTAAAAATACTACGTTTTCCGTTACTTTGTGCATTCCTATTCGTACCACAAAAGGACCGAAATAACCCTTATAAGAAGGTCATATATTTTGCATTTAGCTTAATTCGGATTATTAATATAAAAGATTATTTCATTCATTTCATTCAATTCATTATTACTATTTGTCATAAACTTGGCGAAAAATTACAAGATACAAAGTGTGTTATAAAAAATTTGAGCACAGTTTTTCAAGTGCAGTTTTAACATTACAAACGATGCTAAAACCTGTCAGAAAAGTCTAATTTCATTACGATGTCCAGGCCTTATCATCGCCAAAGTTTCCTCAAATCTGTCCTCCCCATATAGATAAGACACTAAATTTATTATAAACAAGTAAAAAAGTTATATTCGGCGGGAACGGGGACTGAATCTCGCATGCCCATCGTTATTCTTTTCGCATTCTGTTCTCCAAGTCTTTTTTATTTGATACCCATATCGCTGGTATTATTAAGAAAAATTAAACCACCACGGTGTCTACCATATTCTTTTTAGAATTAACCCATGTTTAGGCAGATTAACATTCATTTGAGAAATGTACCAAATAGTTTTAAACATTTTGTCTTGTTTGTGTTATAGGAAATAAGCATAACATCTCAAAAAAAAGAAATAAAAATTTAATCACTTGCAATTTTGTGTGGGCCATTTCCATTTTTGCACGTAAAGAGTAGTGTTTCGTAAAGTAAATGTGGAAAATTTAAGACTTCTCATTTTTATAATTTCTAAGTAAGGAGCAAATACCCCCAAATTTCTGTTAAGGAAAGCCGAGTTGCGTTCAGTTTACGCCCCATTGCGATCTTCTGCTCTGACCAATTTGGCCCATTTTCAATATCAACCTGCAAAAGCTACCAATGTCTCTATCAAATGTTCCGTATGTACTTTCACAATAACAGCAAATATATTTTAAACGAAGAAAATTTGTTGGAATTTATTTTGGAATTTATTTTTGGAATTTTATATAAAATAGTTGCAAGCATTTACAGAGATCGGCCAAAGTGAAATTAAGTACAAAATTAAACATCAACAAAAATATAAAAATGTCATAAATATTAGATGATTGCGTTACTTTCGATAGATGATTTATACAGGTACCAATTGTAAAGAAATAGGAAAGACCAGTTCGAAAATGACTACGAATTGACTGAAAATGCCATCTTGAACAATTTTAATATCGCAGTTTCATTGCTTGTCAGGCAAAGAAAGAAGAGTTTTCTGAGGCGTATTGAGGCTGGCGATGAAAAGTGAATCTACTACGATTTGGCTTAGTCCAGGAAAGCCATCCACATCGGCGACGAAGCGGAATATTCATGGCAATAAAGTTGTGCTGTGCATGTGGTGGGATCAGCTGCTAATATCGAATGAAACTGTTACCGCAGATGTCTACCGACGTCAATTGCAAAAATGACTAGCAATAGCGGTTAATAAACGCAAAGCCATCCCCCGACATGACAACGCTCGGCCACATGTTAGAAGAGTTGTCAATGATATACTGTTGCAACTCGGATGGGAAATTCTGCGACACCCAGCGCACTCACTAGATATGGCGCCTTCTCGTTACCACTTGTTCAGATCAATGCAATGTGGTTTGGCTGAGACGCGGTTCTGTAACGTTGAAGAAGTGCGAAAATGAGTCGTTGATCGGATCGGTGCTAAACCAAGGTCGTTCTTTCAACGCGGTATCGCCATGCTGTCAAAAAAATGGGAAGAGGTTGTGAAAAATGATGGGAAATATTTTGCTTAATGTATATTGTACCAATTTTTCTTAATAAATAGCTTTTTCAAAGAAAAATATCAAAATTAGCGCAAGTTTCTAATATCAGCTGTGAAAAATAAACTGACGAAATGACACCGCATCACCCTTCTTCTAACGTAAAATGACATTTTTATACCCATCACCGAAGGATTATTCATTTTCTCAAACGTTTGCAACGCCGACAAGGCGCCTTCAGTGACCC
The DNA here is from genome assembly GCA_000688735.1 of Glossina austeni. Taxonomy (NCBI): domain Eukaryota; kingdom Metazoa; phylum Arthropoda; class Insecta; order Diptera; family Glossinidae; genus Glossina; species Glossina austeni. Next base: position 35,301 of record JMRR01017806.1, on the reverse strand, counting down.
TACAAAGAATATATGTTCTTAATCAGCATCAAGATCTGAAACGGTTTAAGTATGTTCGTCTGTTGTAAACATTCACCTGGTCCCAAAAATCAGACTATGAACTTCAAATTTGGCAGAAATATTGAAAGTTCTTGCACGCAGGTTGGTTTTGAAAATGTCCCAAATCGGTTGAAGAACACGCCTATATTATTACGTAATGTGAGAACACTTCTGCTTTTCAAAAGGAATAGAAAATTTGTTTTTTACCCATTACTCATAAACTACAACAGATAAATGTAAAAAAATTTCACTTATATTCATTTGGCGATGCTGTAGCATCTGTCCAAAATTATAAAAATTGACCTATCTAATGTTATAGTCCATCATAATTTCAATTTTTACCGAATACGTTTATAACGTATAGTTTTGAGTTTGTATTAGTTTTTCAGAGATAACATTGGTTGCCCAAAGTTGCATTCATAATAGCAAAACAAAAATAGCTGTAAATGGAAAACAAAATAAATATCAAACAAAATTGTTTTATTTCTAAGCAGCTGAACCAAAACAAAAAATTTCAAATTCTTTTAGTATGTAACGCAAAACTTAGTTTTGATTCGCAGCTCATTTTAAAACTTCTTCCTTTGTAGGCGAATTCATACGATAAAGTATAAGAGCCTAGAGTCTGGAAAATGGAGATAAAAAAATACCAGACTCTAGGCTCTAGTAATCTTTTTCGTCCTCTCCTGATAGGAAAAATATCAGACAAAGAATAATTATTAACATTGATAATTCACCTGTAATCAATTGACAAAAAATTACTTACATATTGTTCTTTCAGTTGATGTTAAATAAATTGTAATATTGTTTAACTAGTCGCTCGAACTGACTAATTTTTTCGAAGCAATGTTTGTATTCTTTAATTTTTTTTGTTCTATTGAAAGTGTTTATTATTTCACTTTATTTAATCTTACTAAAAATTTTATATAATTTTATTTTAGTATGCATTCGTATGCCTTCTTCTGCGAGTCAGCAAATCAACAAAAGATGATTTATTGGGTGGCGTAAAAGGGTTTCTCAATATGAAATATGTTTGTGTGATTTTATTTTTGTTTGTATCATGTTGGTTGTTTGTAGACAAAACAAACAAATTTGTCCCGTTTTCCATTTATCTATATATAATAAAAAAAGAAATGTATATAAAGTTGCGTTTCCGAAAAAATACATAATCAGTACTCTAGATTGAGTATTCTAAAAAAGATTTTTTTATATAAAGTCGATTTTTAATTAATTACATAATATGCTGTACCAGCATGAGATAATTGCTCACTTATCTACATTAAAAACTGAGAAATATGTCGTAAAAAGCTGTCGAAAAGTTGCAGAAAGTAACAAATGTGGATTCACTAAAAACAAAAGTTGTCATTCATCTAACAACCTTCTTAAAAACCAACATTTTCCAAAGCGCAAGGTTCAAACACCCTGAAGTCTCTTTTATATATCTACGTCTGGCGAACATATTAAAGAAAAGGTAAACAAATCTGTCATACAAACAACGAGCATATGATTTGAGTAACAAAATTTAAGATATCAACATAAAAAATTACAGAAAAATTAAAGTAAAAAGCAAAAAACCAAAACAAAATGGACTTAACAGAAGGTACTTCGAGACTGGCTTCGTTGGTGAAGCTAAACAAAGCAAAGACATTGTTTAAACGTAAGCATATAGAGACGAAATGATCGGTAAATCCACTTCTTGAACGCCGCGATAATAAAGAATTCTTGGCAGCAATATTCCAACGAAAAATTTCAAGAAACTGTAAGGATGAATTCATGAGCTTTGGATTTGCCATATAAACGTATCCAAGAGGAACAGCTTTTAGTCAAATGCAGGTTGTTTTCTTATTTGTCTTAGTATTTGTAGCAGGAACGCAGCAATGTTGAGGCATCGGTTGTGTTTTCTCTGTTATTTAACTCACACAGCCGCCCTCCGGCATTACAAACTTCTAACTTGGAATACAGTCGTTCAGGAAACATACGAAATACTATGGAACTATTTAGCTGCCATACACCTAGCACTTCTTAACAAATGTGAATGGAAGTTAAAATTTGGGTTTTCAACAACTTCGAACTTTCCTCTTTGCAATAGACGGGAAACGCACAGCACGTAAAATCGAAGAACTATATCATACTGAAGTGTACAAATATTTGAACCTTGAGATATTTAAAAAAGTATCTGCGCAGTACCACTACGGTTTAATTTAATAAAACAAAAATATTTGTGTAGTTTCAGCCGTTTCATATATTTAATTCAGTTAGAAATATACTTAATTACGTATAATAATACGTAGTAAATTCTCTGCACGAAAAAATTTCGTAAACATCTTTTTTCGGTTGAGATAGGTTTATTCGTTGCAATATATTGACATTGTTTTCTATATGTTCAAATTTTTTCATTAGGCCTGAAAACCAAGGCTTCATTGTGGCAACAACCTAATATATGAATTATTTTATAGGCCATTCTGTGATATTTAACTTTAATCGGAGGTTTTCGTGTACACATTTCCCTACGCTGTGTACATCATATGCACTACATGAATTCTAATATTCTCTTATTGCTTTGTATTTGTATTGATAAAAAATTAACCAAATATCAAATATGTAATATTTATAAATAAGTACTTAAACAAATCATGTTACTTTACTCCTACAAGAAACTAAGCTTCATAACATATTCACGCGTATGTGAGCTCCAACAATTCGCAGCCTACGAAAGGAGGGCTTTCTTCTTTTTTTTTGGCATAGTTTATATAGCTGTGTAGAATTGCATCTGTATATAAAAGCAAAAGGTTGATAGCATGTTTTTATAGGAAGCGTTGGGGTCGCAACCGTGATTATAACAATTCACTTTTGACCGATAAGAATATACATATATGAATGTATATATTTGTTGCAGAATGTTTAGGGTTAATTTCTAACATATTTTCATTTCAATATTCAATATATTTGATTTGAAAGTTTTATTTTTAAATTTTAGCTCTTAACAATATATTTAGAATTAATGTTGAATATATTCAAAGTGCAATAATTTAAATAAAGTCACTAGATTAAGAAGACGCTATTAAAGAAAAGAATAATTTTTTTTCAGTCACTTTTCGAATCTTAGGACTTTCCGGGCTAAGATAAAAAGCACTTCTTATTATCATAAACTTAATACTTAATACTTAAGTATTTGGTTCAGAGTTAATCGCTCAATCTTTAACACAGAGTGTCCGACCCACATTTTCACGCATCATATTAGCTTAGTTTCGGTTGTTATTACGACCAGAAGCAATAGTAGAAACTTTCCAACAATAAGCAAACAATTCACTTTCCTAAACGTATCTGTTTTCTATTTTTTGCGGCGATGTGTTGCCATCGCCATTGAACTGCTTCCTTTAGTTATTTTGACCTCAACATTTCGGCGACCTTGACATATTACAAACATCAACACTCGTGCTCGTGCAACTATTCATTGTGTTTTAATAGCCAAAGTTTTTTAATTCTTTCGCCAAATAATCGTTTTGTTTTTCGGTATACAAATAACCTCATTGTTTTCTCTTTTTTGCACGCATACATTCTGAAAAATATTCTAATGGCCAGACTTCTTTCTTACACAAACAAGTAGCGCTATGTTCTTTGGAGCAGCTCATCCCCATAAGCACCTCTTAATACGGTGTCTGTGCGATTTAATTTTGAAAATTCGTTTGGCCAAGTATTAAATTTGGTTGTTTCTTGTCTATTAGATATTCTACAAGTCACAAAAACTGACCACATAGATGGGTGGAAATAAGTAGCACCCTAAACGAACAACATAGTAGTTAGCAACTCAGTTACCATTCGGTCCAATTATGACTGGGATTTTTTGTTAACGGCGACTGAAAACTTATTATACGCCATAGTTAACTTTTTTGGCCACTAAGCCTTTCTTTTTAATATGTTTCTAAACGTCTACCGCGGGCTATGAAGAGCGGCAAGTAGGAGCTCGTCCCACGTACGCTTTTGCATGTGCAAATATTTTACGAACGTATTTGACTTTATCGTCCTAGTGTTGATTACCTCTAACGTACCAAACGTTGTTGCCATTTCGGCTGAAGTCAACCTTTGTAAATTTACAGCTACTTTTGATTATATACAAGGAAGTTGATCTATATTGATCTTTCATATGATTCTATTTTTAGGTCACATTCCGTAATCCAGTAAGTGCGACATATATAAATCGTACAATGTTTCAGTACAAAATAATATGATTGAACATATCATTTTATGCGTGTTCGGGTGCTTTGGCAAACCTTATTTAAAACCAAAACTAAACGGATTAAAATCTGTCAACGTCATGGTTAGAGATCAGAAAAAATTTATAGCCTTGCCCGGAAATAACCTATTCTTAATTTTTGAAAACACACAATAAATAAAAATTTTGTATGAACAATTAAATAAAAAAATGTTGGTGTGTAAATTATAAACGAATATTCTAAAATAATTTTAAAGTTCTAACATCTGAACAAATTGTAAAAGGTGTTCCATAACCCAAAATTATACAAACACATTCGATTTGCCATTACATAAAAATTATTAATATTATACAAAATGACTTCGATTTGTGGATATTGTTCGTTCCCCTGTAAAAAATTTCAACCCTTCGTTTGTGCGATTTTTAACGATTGCTAGCATTATAATTGTGTAATACAAAATATACCTACAAAGACTCAGGCAATAAAGGTTATTTTTCAAAAAACAGTACTGCAGTTTCCTTTGACTGCAAAAAATGCGTAGATGAATCTTTTACTTGATACCATAAAGAAACAAATTCAAAATCTTACGGATTTCATCGAAAAAGGCATTTTATCATAATTGAATGAAATCAAGACTAAACTATTGTTCCGTAGCAAGAAATTCGAAGAAAGCATCGCGTCTATGCTTAAATACACATCTTGAGAGGGATAAGAATAACCTATGAAAGCAAATAAATCGTCCAAACATTATGATTACAGTTCTTAAAAATAGTTTGAAAATTGAAGATTTGTATGTAGTAACGACAGTCATTGAAAAGGCATGCCACGCTGTATGTGTTATAGAAAGTTACAAAGTTGATAAGTCTGAGCCATTTACTGGTAAACTTACTTACAAAAATAATAGAGAAATATAGGAGAGCTGCTCGGGATTAACAAATCTGGTACCGATTCAACAGCATTTGCTAGGCGCGCGGCCTAAAAGATCTATTATATTTACCCGTGCCTCTGGCCGTGTAGTTTTAAATTCTTATGAACACTGCTTCGAAGGACCATATTGTGTGCAGGGTTATAAAATGCTCGCCAAGCTCTTGATGTCTGATTCTGCAGATGGCCTCACATTCACATACAATGTGTTATGACGTGTCGCTCTTTCCTTGCCTTAAAAGAAAACGCTTAGTACGTAGGCTCAGGAGGAAATGATATTATTTGTAATAAGAAAGGTTGGCTTCAACATTTTATGAGTTTGCGAACTCCTAAAGAAATTCGTGAATCAACTATTTTGGCGTTTGGTAAAGGTGACGTTTTAATGAAAGCGTTTGATGGTAAGATGTATCGAAAATATTTGGAAAACATGGTATGTTCCGGATAATATTTTTCTTGGTTTATTTATTTAAGTAAATTCTGCAATATCAGCCGAACTACTACTAATCTTAAATTTATAGCCAGTAATTCATTTAGAATTCATAACTAAATGAAAATGCTTCTAGATTTCAGGAAAGTATCCGTTCTTAAGACAGTTATCCAAAATAACTGTTAAGGGATTACCCCTTCATAAAAATGAATACTATACGACACTGCATAATCAGGGCCTAAAGCACAAGACGATCTCAGTGCCGTGAAGACCCCACCCTCAAAGGAGATGATGTGCGGGAAGATGTCAAAGGTGTTTAATCGGTACGGATACGTATCACCATTAAACCTATTGTCACTATAACAACTTTTGAAAAATCTGCGATAACAATACAAATCTCTGGCGTTTTAGAGGACTCAGTACTATTGTAACTCATAAATGAAGAGAAACGAGTAACCTGATTTTTAGAATTAATAAATTTGTAATAGCTCTTAGAAATTACCAATAGTTTACTCTTAATTTTTTGGAAATAGTCAGCATAGCATTTTCTCTAAAGCCCATTAAATTTATAACGCAAGTATATACCATGCGTAATCCAACAAAATGATGATAGGAATCTTCCGACAATACAAACGTGTTTGAGCGGGGGAGTAATAGGGTAGCACTCTTGGAAAATAAACATCCAGAAGACGGCCATTGAAATTGAAAAGATGAGTAACTGGAAACAAGCCAAGGTCATACATTCTTTCAAACCACCCGTAGTACAGAGGCGGAAAGTTAGCAGATGTAAAATGACTATGATCATCATTGAAACACCACATCACATCCGGAAGATGAAAATCCCCTAATAAGAATCAGGCCTTAATCGCGAATAGACCTCACTTGTGAACAAAAAGTGACTAATGGAATGTATAACAAAATATGTTATTAATCCTTACCTGCACATAGCAGAACTCAATGATTTGACTTGACGCTATAAGTAAATGATCAAGAAAAATCAATACAACAAAAAGAATTTCACCATCTTTATCATTAATATTTTCTTTCCTGTACACATGATAGTAGAAAAAACTTCAACATCATGGATGTATGACTTAAGTTATGTCTCCCTAAACACAACAATTTTAAAATTCACAATTAATTGAGTTAAAAAGCACGGTCGATAATAAGTTTAAACCGCGAACACTGTGATGGAGAAGCAAGATAGAGTTTCTTAGTTTTTGAATCGCTACCAAATTGATTAAAATTGGTTGCAGCTCTAGACTGTCTACGAAGGACAAAGTGTGAGCGAACCAACCCTTACGCTAAAACCATTTGGCCAATAAAATGTTATATCGATTAGTAGTTATGTTTTTATCTTTTTGGTCCTCCAAAAAAATAAAATTGCTTTATATTAGATTTGTCGAATTATTAAAAAAAAACACTTGCTTAGATGATATTTATTAATTTTTTTCTTCTTATCTACTTCACCTTAAGCTTATTCTTTACATATTTTTTTATATTATATTATATATTATTATATATTGTATATTATTAGTCAGTGATTGCCCTTGGGAGAAATCGCGATATTTTATCCTGCACATATTTCATCATCTGGTGAAATATGCTTACAAGGTTATTTTCCTGGGAATTCTTATATGCAAGTGTTCCATTATTTGTCACGATCGTTTCTCTTTACAGGAAATCTTGTCTAGCGGAAACGATCGAGACGGGTATGCATAAAGATAGCTGAATAAATATATGTTTCCAAAGATATTTTGATATTTATGGATATATATGCATATATGTACCCATACGCGTTTATAAAGATATCTAAATATTTAAGTCTATAAATATATATACGTACGTAATGTGTGTCGTTAAATATGTATTTGGTATGAACTGGAAGTAGATTGCTGCAACACTTAGTCGGCACTTAGTATCTTGAAGCAATATCCCTTAGTTGAAGAAACGAAAAATGTAAAGATGCTAATCTGGCTAAAATCGCAATTAGATAATTCAATCTCAATATAATCGTTACGCTGCTCAGTAGTTGTATCAGTTGTCAGACGCGATGTAAACACTTTTACGCATACCAGTCACTAGCATACTCAAATGAGGGGTTCGTACCGTTAGTTCGATTCTTATTTGCGCTTTAAAGCAGGGAAACCGTCGCTAATAGATACACATTTCGAAGCGTTGTCTTCACTAAGTAAGCGGTTATCAGCACCCCCCAACGTACCTATCAAAGAGTACTCGCTCAAATTTTTATCCGACGGTGGCATTGACGTAAGGAACGTTAGACGATAACTTCACCGCCGAATCAGTCTGAGTGATCTTTAGTAGGGGAGCCGAAGGCACACTAGACGACAATGGCAGAGCACTAAATTGTGAAACATTAATATGTAGTTCATATTTCATCAACATACATTATAACACAAAAAATAAGAAGGCGCTTGATACCGGAAGTGAATTATGTACGCGAACGTTACCCTTGTGCGTATGCAGAGGCCATAAATGATACACAGGTGATAAAATGGTGGATAAACTTTCGAATTCGCAACAAACGATAACAAAAAAGAAAAGGTCTTCATTTAACGTCAGTTGCTCATGTTGTTACTAATAATTTTTCCTCAACTAGCGAAAGTGAGGAACCCAGTCAAACGCTGGCGCACAATTCCTCGAGGTCGGCCCCGTAATACTATTGCAGTAGCCTTTCTCCTTCAAAAAACGAAATATTTCTTCAGGCTCATTAACTCTCATTTATCAAAATTTTGGGGGCCTAAATTCGAAAATTCGTTCTACTTTCCTTAACTCAGTGAGCACGGAGTTTTCCTGTTTGGCCTTCAGTGAAACTTAGTTAAAACCTGATCTACACTCGCCGGAACTTTTCCACAATTCGTTCCAGGTTTTCAGAAAGGACTGATTGAATCGCATTGGTGGTGGTATTTCAATTGCCATATTTTCAGCAGTCCCGTTCTATTCAATTGAATTTCCCACTACTCGCGACGTTGAATTTATTGCCACTCGAGCGAAAATTCCTAATAAACAGCTATATGTAACCTGCTCCTCTATTGTCCTAAATTCGGATATCTCCCTATGTAAGAAATAGTTATAGCGTTAGGTGACTCCAATTTGTCTCAAATCACTTGGTGTTACAGTGCTAATTCTGGCTGTTTGATTTCTTCTTCAACATCTGATAGAGCTATTGTGTTCTTTAACGAATTATTTGATCATAATTTAGTTCAATACAACCGGACTCGTAATTGCAATGGTAGACTGCTTGCCCTTTGCTTTGGTAAATTCACCGAGAATAGTGTAAATCGTTGCCCATCTTTTAGTTTACCTGAGGATCCTTACTATCCAACAATGTGTATTCCCTTTCATCACAAACATGATGGTTCGTTGAGCTGATCTGACTTTCCAAATCCAACTTTTTCAAATAAATATTATGATTTCCATAAAATCAATTTTTTACTGCTAAAATCTCATCTGTCACATATTATGCTTGATTTCTCAGCTAAAAGTATTGAAAGCTTACTGTCATCCTTCTATAATATATTAAATCTAGCTACTTCTGCATCCGTTTCGATCAAGCAGTCCCGACCTCGAAGCAGTTGTTGCCCGTGGTTTAATAAGACTATTAAGTATTACAAGAATAGGACAAACAAGCTTTTGAAAAAATTTTCGAAAGTGGCTCTGCTTGCGACTATTTCACTTATTCCGCAGCAAGGCACAGATTTAATTTCCTCAATAGGCAATATTATTGCAGGTACCTTCAGTTTGTAAAATCCTCATTGTTTGCTAATCCTAAATACTTTTTTAAGTTTGTTAACTCCAAAAGGAACATTCCCATAAATTCCTCGCATGTTTCTTTCAGATGATATTGAAACCTCAAATCTCTTTGCTGAATACTTCCGACGAAATTTTTCGACTACTAATTCCGATTTAGCTGAAAACTACCCATATCCGTTAACTAATTCGGTTTCAATTCCTAATTTGGTGATATCAGAAAATGACGTTTTAGAGGGCTCTCAACAGTATAGCTGTGCGCCTGGACCTGATGGAATTCCGTCATATGTACTTAAATCATGCGTTGTTGAGGTACGTGGTGTTATTTCAAAGATTTTCAACCAGTCGTTGAATTTAGGTGTTTTACTCTTGTGTTGGAAGAGCAGTCTTTTTATTCCTATTCCCAAAAGTGGAAGTAGATAACTCGTTCAGAACTACAGAGGCATTGCGTCTTACCTAAACTGTTCGAGCGAGCTGTTACTCAGCATTTGGCCTTTGCCATCAATTCGTATATTTGTCCATTTCAACATGGCTTTCGACGAGGAAGATCTACGGTCACCAATCTGTTCGAGTTTACTTGTCATATTTTCAAGGCCTTTTCTAGTGGTTCTCGTACTGATGTCATATACACTGATTTTAGTAAAGCGTTTGATTTGGTTAACCACAGATTATTTATCTTTAAACTTCAAGCCGCTGGCTTCCCTTCCCATTTAGTGAAATGGATAAGCTCTTATCTGCATAATAGGTCATTCGGGGTTTTGTTTAACTTCACCACCTCATATGAATTCCACGTTACGTCAGGCGTACCTCAAGGTAGCCACTTAGGATCCATTTTATTTCGTCTATACATTAATGATTTGCCTTCGGTGATTAAATCCAGTCAGATCTTAATCCATGCTGATGATGTGAAACTGTTTTCCTCCTTTTTCGTAGAATCGCAATCATATCAGCTTCAAATTGACTTAAATAATTTGGTTGCATGGTGCTCGTTGAATTTTATGAAATTAAATCTAAATAAATGTAAGAAGCTTTCTTTCTCAAGAAGCAAGTCGTTCATTACTTAGTATTTGATTGACTTGCGCAAGTTGGAGGACGTCGATTCGATTAAAGATTTCGACGTTCTATTTGACCATAGGTTACGTTTTAACTTGCATATTGAATTCTCGAGAGCTTGATGATCCTTACATTACGAAAGGCTGTACATTTATTTTATCACAGGGGCTCTTTATTACTCTTTACTCGTTCTTTTTATAACCCTTTCTTGTCCACTGCGCAAGGCAGACGACGGCTCCCTAAACTTTTTCTCTCTCTTATTCTCTACTCTTAACCTATGCTTAGACTACGCTTAATCTATCCTATTCTATTGCTATCTCAGTCTATCCCTACTGTTATGTTAACCTATTCTATTCTACTGCTATCTTAATCTATTCTATTCTACCTTAATCTAGCACTCCCTTCCCCTCGCCAGAGACGGAGGGTCCGTGAGCTTAAAACGAGAGACGACTTCGGGTCCTCACAATGTGTTTGTTTAGACCTATACTGGAGAATGCCTCTGTCGTGTGCTCTCCTTCATATGGGTGCTATGTAGATTCAATTGAATCTGTTCAAAAGCAATTTTTGCTGTTTGCCCTTAGAAATTTGGATTGGGATCCGACTGCCTCTCTTCCTCCCTATGAAAATAGGTTGCTTCTGTTGTCCTTACCGTCTCTTGAGAAACGTAGACTTGTTCTAGGCGTTTTCTTTGTAATCAAATTATTAAATGGTACTATAGACTCGCCCGCATTACTTGGTGAGTTAAGCTTTAATGTTCCTAACCGTTTCTCTAGGCACTTTATCTTGATTAAGCTTAACCAATGTAAATACGATTATGAGCTGTTTAACCCGCTGGGAGTTGTTTGCAGAAACCTAAATGATGTCTCTCACTTATTCTCATTATCGAATTCTGTAAAGTCTATTAAAGCAACACTCCTTAATACGCCCGATTTACCTATGCCGTACTTCAACTAAGTTGCATTCTTAAATCCCCATTTTTATTTTATTTCGAAAACTAATGGTGTCGATTGCCAAGCTTATGCATATTTGCAATGGTTTTGGGATTCACTTGCAACCTTCATCTGCTCTTGTTGTGGTTGTGCTTCTGTGCTAGCTAGTACATGCTTTTTTTTTTTGTTTCTTATTTATTTATACATGCAAGTTACTTTGTTTTTATTATTCCTTTTTCACATCTTCCTATATATTGTATATTAGTTTTTAAAATAATTAGTATGAAATTTACTATTAAGATTTACTTGAATTCGACTGTTAAATTGGCTTAGTTGAATTTCACGTATAAATGAGTAAATAAATAACGCGGAACTCAGAATTAGTTGAGCACAGTTTGCGGGCGTTACTTAAAGAAAATCATATGGTTAGCGCTTGTTTACATAACGTTAATAAATAAACGTAAATTTAATAAAGCAAAAACTTTCCTTAAAAGATTTTTTTTTGTAGTTCTTATGGTGTTGGCGAAAACACAACTAACTTCAGCGTATAACTCAACTAGCAAAAACACAAATTAATTTCGTAAATAAAATAAAAAAAATTAAGGAAAAAATCATCAAATAATTGAAACTAACCCAAAAATTCTTAAAATTGGATTTATTCAAAAAGAATTCATAACGTGTTACTGGAAATATATGTGAAGGGCCTCCCTCCAAAGGCTCTCAACACAACAACACAAAAAAAGTGATTTTTTAAAAGAAAGAAGAAGAAGAAAAAAGATAGAAGTGATTTTTTGGAAGCAGAAGACCATTTTAATTATTTCTGGTAAGTTCACACTGAAATTATGATTCAATTATTTTTGTTGCGATAAGGGGAATGGTGAGGGAGTGGCGTTCATTTTCATCAAAATTTAAGTAAATAATAAAAATTTAACTTAAACTTTAAATTAAGTTTATATAAATAAAAAATTATATGTAAAAATATATTTATTTATACTGAAAAAACAACAAAGATATTCATTTATAATGAAAAAAAAAATAACATATCACATTAAATATTCTATATGTTTCCTATTCAATATGTTTCTATCCCACTTTATGTTTGATATTAAATGACATCTTGTATATTCATATTTCCTTAATTCTCCTTTTCGCATAGTTGATCAAATTGCTTTTCAAATCCTGCTGGTTAAAAATGCACTTTGTTGAGCATTGACCAATTTTTCAACTAAAAAATGAAGAAGTTAAGTTCAGCTATTTGGAACTTTATTATATTATACTTATTGGATATGCCTACTGCCTTCGATAAAGCTTTCTAAGCTTTTTCTTATATCACTTTATTGCGAAATAGTTTATGCTGTACTTCTTGCTATTATATACCAAATATATTACTCTTTACACGAATTGTTTTGTTTTAACACGATTTTCAATGTTCTATAGATTTTTTTTATAAATTTTTCTAATTTTTTTTTGGATGACTTTATTTTTGTTTTTATGTATCACGCTTCAAAAATATTCATTGTAGATTATGTCGATTATATGCGTATATGGGTGGAATTCGTCGCATTATACGTAGAATAAAGACATAATGTATTTTTTCGTAATGGAACTTAGTTTGGTTTTCCAAACAATAATTTATTTTTTATAATAAATTTAATGAATTAAAATGGGTAAGATAAGTGAACTCTCACAAGAATTTTTAATATTGGTTATTGTACTTTTCAGTGGATTTTTTAGGTCTGGAAACAATGTACTATTTTTCAATCTGGAAAATATATTTTTTAAAACGAGTTTTGTGGAAACGTATTTCTTGTAAAAAGAGAGAACTATGTACATTATGTTACATTGTTCCATATTGGTGGTTTAGCTAATAATGGAATTGAAATTTCTTAAAGAGTATCGAATTTTCGCGTCGAATCGTTACATTCCACGCATTGTAGATATTGGTTCGAAATTTACAATCGATTGTACATCGATCAGAAGTTGTGCTAGTATATTGTCGATAGACGTTCGAAATTCGGATCAAGATTTTTTTTCCTAGTTTAGTTTACGAACAGTTTTCTCTTTCAATTACTAATCAATGCTAGCTTTCGAAAGATTAGATATCAATAAGATTATATAAATCTAAATATAATTTATATGAAATCAACAGGTTAATGAGCCAGACAAATTTTTGGAGTAAATGAAACATGATTTTCGTGAATACTTATAAGATTGAAAATGACTTATGAGACTACTCTCATAAAAGCAGCTGAAAAAATTATTAACAACTTATCACATGCAATTTTACATATTCGTAGAAAATGGCAACAATAGATGGAAGACCGGCGCAATATGGTATATCGCTTAAGCAACTACGGGAACTCATGGAGCATAGGGGTCGAGAAGGTGTCGCCAAAATAAGCGAACTTGGGGGAATATCTGAAATTTGCAAAAAATTGTACACCTCACCAAATGAAGGTAAACGAAAAGAATGCTTATTGGACTAGCTCAGCACCAGCATGTAAACAGATATCCTTATTATCCCCATCACCGAAGGATGCGAGGTATACTTATTTTGTCAAAACGTTTGCAACGCCCAGAAGGAAGTATCAAAGACCGCACAAAGTGTATATTTTCTTGACCAGCATCAAACTCTAAATCGATGTAAGCATGTCCGTCTGTGTATTGTGTGGTGTAAATATTCTCCTGGTCGCAAAAATGAAGCTATCGACTTCGAATTTGGCAGAACCATTCGAACTTCTTGCACGCGGTTGGTATCGAAATTGGGCCAAATCGGTCGAAAGACACGCCCACAGCATCACGTAAACTGAGAACATCTCTGTTTTTGAAAGGGAATAAAAATTGATTTTTTGCTCTTAAACTGTGGCAAGTAAATGTACAATAATTTGAGCGGATTTTCTATGGGCGCAAAAATGGAAAAAAATTATCACTTCTACCCAATGTTATAGTGTAACAAAATTAATTATTCCTTCAATACCTTTATAATGCGCAGAAACGAGCTTCATAAATCCCATAAAGTATACGAATTCGTGGCCAGTTACAGCTCTTGAATGCACGTAAACACGTCCGTCTGTTCGTCTGTCCATTTGTCTGTTTACATAACTTTGTAGGTTTTGTGGTAAACATATTCCCGTTAGCGAAAATGAAGACATTGCCTAAAAGTTTGCAAAAGAATTTGGAATTGACGTAAACTTTTCAAAGGACACGCCTACAACACCCGCATGCCTCTACGACAAAAAAATTTTTCCATTCCAAATTTCCATACTATAGTGCATGATAATTTTGTTCTTTTAGTTCTTTTGTCTTTTTTAGGATAATGGTGATGGGTATGAAAGATTCGGTCCCGACCGAACTTAACTTCTTTACTTGCTTCTAATTCATGTGAGCACAGAATTTTAATTTATAAAAATATACCCACAAATAAATAGTATTACCAGATTTTGTGTTTTTAGTTATATTTGTTGAAAACTGTAGTATTCTCTTAACAACTTCATACTTGTGTCTAGTAGAATTTTAAAATTTACATATTGTTACAAATTTCCGCTTTTCCAAGATACGGTTTGTATCACTAGATCGTGGATTTTGAAAAGAAAATGCACTTCAAAGTTTTATTATGTTCCTAAATGTAGGATTATTTACAATTTATTATTTATTTTGTTTTGAACGATACTTTTTGACTGCTCAAGACAACTATTATTATTCTTTACTTGAATGTTCTCTTACGACTAAACTGTCTTCCGTGTATAGTCTACTTATTTAAATTTTTATAAACATGTTACGATCACCTAACATCATGGCTTAATTTTTAATCCGTTAACCTGCTTTTCTGCTAATCGTTTTCCTCGGCCAGCAACTGAATGACGCGCCGCGCATGTGCACCTGGGTTTTTCTCTGTCTGTTTTCCTGCTAATCTTTTTCATCAGCCGACACCTGCATGACGCGCCGCGAACATGCACAAGGGAATTTATTACTTAGGAAAATCAATTACTTAGCATTTCTGGATGTAAGATTTTCGTAACACTGTCCTCCACTTAATCTTGTTCGTCCTGAACAAAGTCATTCCGATAGGCGGTCAATCGGTCCAGGTGTACCACTTTGAATCTAGTTCTGCCTCCGAGATGTTTTCGTATTCGATAGACCACGTCAGTTATCCTTGTGATGATTTTGTACGGACCCTCCCAGTTACGTCGCAGTTTTGGTGACATACCTTTTTTACGTAAGGGATTGTATGACAATACTAAATCCCCCTCCATCGGCGTTAGCCCTCAGATCGTATCTTGCTCTCATCCTGTCACTTGCGATTTTCGTTCTATTTCGAACCTGTCGATGCATGTTATCCATTATCACCGTCAATTTAGCTACATATTCGGTCTCGGTCCTTTGGACATTAGGGGGTGTCCCGAATTTCAAGTCTGCGGGTAACCTCAGGTTAGACACGACCAAATTCTTCGCCGGGGGTAGAGCAGTTGTTGTGTACTGCTGATCCGTATGCCGTTAAAAAGATTGGTATGTGTTCATCCCAGTCCTGCTGATTGTCGTTGATCACTTTTCGCAGATGTTCTTGGAGCGTTCGATTAAACCTTTCAACCATTCCGTCAGACTGAGGATGCAACGGAGGTCTATTAATGCCAAATATTTGGCAAACGTCTTGAAAGATCGAAGATTCATGGTCTGAATGCACCTCGATGGAGGTTCCAAGCCGCGTGACCCAATTATTGACGAATACTTTGCCTGCCGTCTTTGCTTCTTGATTAGTTATTTTGACCATTTACTGAAGCAATCAATGACTACGAGTACATATTTATTTCCTGCATTGCTGGCTGGAAATGGTCCAGCAATATTCATTGCGATCCTTTCGAAAGGTGCACCCACGTTATAGTACTGCAAGCGCCCTCGCGGCTTACTTTTCGGGCTTTTCGATTTGCTGCACTGATCGCAGTTGCGAATCCATTCTGCGGAATCCTTGATGCCTACCCAATAGAAGATTTCCTTGATCTTTCCGATGGTTTTTGTGACTGCCAAGATGTTCTCCGCTTGGTCCGTTGTGATATTCCCTTATAATCCTACTAATTCTCGCCTGTGGAACCACCAGTTTATTTTCGTTCTTTACGCAGTATTTGCAGTGCGGGTCACATGGTCGTTTGGACATCCGCATTACCATGCGATTTGCCGCTCCGATGGGCAATCGAGAATTGGTAAGTTTGCAGCTTTTCGATCCACCTGGCCAATTATCCTTCCGGCTTCTTAAAGTTAATCCATCGCAGAGCAGCATAATCTGCTCTTAGGTGAAACTGTTGTCCATAAAGATATTCGTGGAAGTGCTTGACAGATTGTGTTATTGCCAGCAATTCTCGTCGCGTAACACAATAATTCCTCTCGGGTTTGTATAGCCGCCTGCTGTAATAGACTATTACTTTTTCGTTACTATCAATTTGTTGGGAGAGCACGCTGCCTAGACCTTCTGCGCTTGCATCGGTATCCAGTATAAATTTTTCTTCTGGTACTGGATAAGCTAAAGTGAGGGCCGCGCATAACAGCTCTTTCAACTGCGTGAACGCGTGCTCTTGAGACTCCCCCATATGAAGGATCGATTTTTCTTCGTAAAGTCATGCAGCCCACTAGCAACCGTGGCAAAGCTGGGGACGAATCTGCAATAGTATGTACAAAGTCCTAGGAAACTGCGGACTTCATGCAAATTGTTTGGTCGTGGCCATTCCTCTACTGCTCTGATTTTGCCTTCATCCGTGTGAACCCCAGTCGTGGAGACCTTGTGCCCAAGATATGTCACTTCCTTCCCAAAGAACGTACATTTTTTGATACTCACGTGTAAACCTGCTGCCCGTAGTCGGTGGAAAACATTTGCCAGATTTTTTAGACGTTCTTTGAAATCTTTGCCCATGACAATAACGTCGTCCAAATACACCAGGCATGTCTTCCAATGTAGCCCTTTAGCAGTCCATTAGGCGCTCAAATGTGGGAGGCGCATTGCATAATCCAAACGGCATTACGGTAAACTGATATAAGCCGTCGCAAGCGGAAAACGTGGTCTTTTCCTTGTCATGCTCGCCGAGCTCCACCTGCCAGTATCCACATTTCAAATCTCAGGTTGAGAACCATTGCGAACCTAATAATATGTCTAAGGTGTCATCGATCCTAGGTAAAGGGTAGCTGTCCTTCTTGGTCACCTCGTTCAGCTTCCTATAATCCACACAAAATCTGGTAGATCCATTTTTTTTCTTAATAAGAACTACTGGCGAACACCAAGGGCTACTCGATGGTTCGATAACTTTCCGCTCTTGCATATGCTTGATCAAGTCCGCCACTTCTTCTCTTTTTGCCGTTGCCTAATCGAATCAGCGCCTGCCGTGCTGATTACATGCTTTGCAATATTAGTACGGCCACCCGAACTTACAACGCCTGCAAATATGGACCAATATTCCAGCAAAAACTTTTTCGCATATCTCTTCTGCTGCTCCTCTAGATTGCTAGTCCATCTTTGTATGAAAATTTCAGCCTCTGGGGATATTTTTGATCATGTTTTTGGTATTTCGACTTGATGATTTACCACGTACGCTGCTTTTTGGCAATGCGCTATAATGTCCCTTTTTTGAACTTTTGTTGTATCGCTGGTTGGGCTTAATACCCGGTGTTGGCCGGTGAGACAACCGCTTTTCCAATGATGATGTTGCCTTTCGTACATTCTTTACTCGGCTCGACAACCCATATCTTGCTTAGCCTTATCTCTTGGGTAGCTGTGGCCCACACTATTACTTCACACTTTGGAGGGATCTTCTGTTGTCGTTGCACTACAACTTGTAACACTTCGGCTTGTCTGTCGTATCCCACAGTCAATGGCAAAGTCACGTTAGCGTATTGTAACACTTGCCTTTTCATATCTAATACGAAGCCGTGCTTTGCCATAAAATCCATCCCCAGTATTACCTCGTCCATTATATCTGCAACCAGAAATTCATGCTTCATTGAAACATCGCTAAGCGAAATTTTAGTTTAAGGCCTGTTCGTTGGATATTTTGTTGGCACCTTCACTAAGATTCCGTGTAGGTGATGTGGAATATGATCCTTTGTGCTTTGATCGGCATTCCCGTGCAAAATGACCAGGTTTTTGGCAGGCATAACACTTGCGTGTTTTCGAAGCCGTTATTCGCTTATTTTCGCGCAGGACTTGTCGAAGCGTCGCGCAAACCACATCCGAGATATCGTTCTCGCTGCTAATCTCCGTGCGTCTCACCTTCATGCTTGACGTCCACAGCACACTAGCTGTTTCTTGCGTAAGCGCGAAGGCAAGCGTTTCCGTAAACGTCGTTTTAGGTGGCGTCCATACAGCTTTTTTAAGCTCCGCGTCACGAAGTCCTTCAAAAAAGGCGTCGATTTTTAATCTTTCCAGCACGTCGTCAGGCACACCAATATACGCGAGATTGGCCAGGCGTTCAATTTCGGTAGCATAATCTTGGATCCTTTCGTTCAGCTTATGGTGGCGCGAAGACAATTCTAAGTGGCAGCATTTCACAGCGTCTGCATCTTTTTCCAGTTCTTTTTTAATGCTTTTGTTTCATCTTTCACATCTTTTTCCTGGACATTTATTCTGGCATCCAACTGGCCTATCGCATTATCGACTTTTTCTTCCAGCACATTTACTTTGCCTTGAAATTGCTGGTACGTTTGTCGTTTGTATGTCGATTTTCGATTCCATCTGTTGACCTTGTTGTTGCATTTGTTGCATAAACTGCATAACAACGGCGTTTGATATACTTGCACCATTTTCGCCTTTTCCTTTTAACGATACTTTTTGACTGCTCAACACAACTATTATTATTCTTTACTTGAATGTTCTCTTACGACTAAACCGTCTTCCGCAAATAGTCTACTTATATACATTTTTACAAGCATGTTACGATCACCTAACTTCATGGCTTCATTTTTTGATCCATTAACCGGATTTTTTGCTAATTGTTTTCCTCGGCCGGCAGCTGTATGACGCGCCGCACATGTGCACCTGGGTTTTTCTCTGTGTGTTTTCCTGTTAATGTTTTTCATCGGCCGACACCTGCATGACGCGCCGCGAATATGCACTACGGAATTTATTATTTACGAAAATCAGTTAGTTAGCATTAACTAGATTTGGGATTTTCGTAACAATATGTTGTATCAATGGCATAAGTGAAAATATATATGTACAGCGAGTCTCATTAATGTTGGGTTTTTTCGCTTGACAAAAAGCAAACGCTTATTAAACCTAGTCCATTGTCCAAACATAGAAATTTTTTTTACTATTATGTGCTGCTAGGGAATACATATTGAGATATAAAAAAAAAAAAAGAAAACAATACTTCGGCAGACAAGAAAATTAAATAACTTCAACAACCCAAAAAACACATCAAAAATATGTGTGATGAATTGGACTGGCGTATGCGAAAACACCCAATCTTTTTCGTCCAAGATGTGAAGAATAGACTACAAGAAGAACGGAGTAAGATCGCTGTTTCCTACACAAGGAGAATTATACAATATGTGTCAAAACGTTTAAATGACGTTATTAAGCATCGCATATTAATTTTGAATAATATGTTGTTTTCTTATGTTCGTAGTCTTGCTTATATGAAAAAAGCCCAATACTAATGCCGCTATGTTTTTTGAGTTGTTGAAGTCATTTAATTTTCTTGGCTACTGAAATAATTGTTGTTTCTTTTATTGTTGTTGTAATGTAATTGTTGTTTTCTTTTATACATACCACTGTAAGACGACATACGCCCAATGGAAGCCTCAGAGACTTTACGAAGTATATATATTCCTGATCAACGTGAAATTCCGAATTAATTAAGCAATGTCTTTCTGTCTGTGTGGTGTGCGTTGTTGCCACTCTCCTGGTCGCAAAAATAAAGATATAGACTTCAAATTTGGTACAAACATTGCACGCAGAGCGATATTGAAAATTAGCCAAATTGGTCAGAGCAAAAGCGCGCAGTGAAGCGTAAACTGAACGCAACTCCCTTTTTCTTAACAAAAATTTACGTGTTTTTGGTCGTTACTCCGAAATTATTAAAGTTAGGACGCTGAAATTTTCCACAATTACTTTACGAAACAGTTTACTCTTTACGTGCAGAAATGGAAAAAACTAGCTATGCTCACACAAAGTTACAAGTGATTAAATGATCTTTTTCACTTTTTTGAGATGTTATGCTTAGTTATGATAAGGCAAACAAGACAGGATGTTTAAAACTATTTTGTACATTCCTCAAATGAAGATATATTATCTGCCTAAAAATGGGTTAATTTTAAAATGAATATGATAGACACCGCGACGTGGTGGTTTAATTTTTTCTTAATAATATCACCGATATGGGTATCAAATAAAAGAACTTGGAGAGTGAAATGCGAAAAGCATAGTGGTGGGTATGCGAGATCCGGCCCCCCGTCGAATATAATTTTCTTACTCGTTTCATATTTAAATATGTATTGCCTAGTATTACAAAATAGCAAAAAGTATTTTAGGTTTGAATAATGGACTCGGTACAACCAGCCACCATTTAATTTTTGTTGAACGAAAAAACTCAATATTAATGAGACTCCTAGGTTTGAGGAAAGAGTTTTTTCGGATTCTCAGTTTTCTTTGAATCGCACTTTGAAAGTTCTTGAACTTATATATATTAATTACATGATGCGTAATTTAGAAACAAAGCTATTCTTACGCAGTTTGTCCTTGGAAATATTGCAATTTTTTACTTAAAAATCGATAGAGCTTGTGTACGGACATGTTAAAAATTTTCTTTCTGGAATGTAGCTTCCCAATTAAAGTTCAGCATGTTTGATACTGCCACTCTTGCAGGTTTAAGCGGTTCAAAATTAGATATTGAACACAGACGGGAAACTTTTGGATCGAATGTCATACCACCAAAACCTCCGAAAACTTTCCTAACTCTTGTATATGAAGCCCTTCAAGATGTTACTCTTATAATTTTGGAAATTGCTTCTTTGGTTTCTCTTGGTTTATCATTTTATAAACCTGCCGACGAAGATACACGTAAGTCAATTTTACTATTTTCTGCTTTATTGTCTTAATATATGTTTGTTCAGCTGTTTTGCAAGAGGAAGAGGATCACTATGGTTGGATCGAAGGCTTAGCCATTTTAATTTCTGTTATTGTTGTTGTCTTGGTTACCGCGTTTAACGATTACTCTAAGGAAAGACAATTCAGAGGACTGCAAAATCGCATAGAAGGGGAGCATAAATTTTCAGTAATACGTAGCGGAGAAGTCCAACAAATTTCTGTTGGTGATATTGTTTGTGGTGATATTGCTCAGATAAAATATGGTGATCTTCTGCCAGCTGATGGCATCTTAATACAGAGTAACGATCTTAAGGTACAGAAAATAAAAGTTGTATAATAACTGTAAAGAATTATGTTATATTTAATAGTAGTCACAATAGTACTCATTTCACAGGTTGACGAATCTTCCTTAACTGGTGAATCAGATCACGTAAAAAAAGGTGTTGATATTGATCCAATGGTTCTATCTGGTACTCACGTAATGGAAGGCAGTGGTAAAATGGTAGTCACTGCTGTTGGTGTCAACTCTCAAGCCGGTATAATTTTTACATTGTTAGGTGCTGCGGTAGATGAACAAGAAGCTGAAATTAAGAAAATGAAGAAAGGTAATTATTGTTACATTTATTTACGCACTTTAAAGAGAGAAGGAGAAAATTTTACACCACGCACATTGCGAAAAGACCCGAAGCTTTCTAACGTGGCGTATTTTATACCACTTTTTCTATAAATTCCTCGACAAAATTGTATTTTTCACTTCAAGTATAAACATAGTTAATTTTAGGAATAAAATAAAAAATTTAGATCCAGCTATTGCAGATAAATTGCTTCCAAAAGAAGGCATGGCATTTAAATTTAGACTAATGAATATTAAATACGATCGTTTTATACACCCACAAATGTTTTTTAAACAAGAAAGGTTTTAGTGAAATTTGTTTAGGATCAAGAAAACAAAACAGTAACCATTTAGAAAGAACAATCGGAACAGAACCCGATATAAAGCTAAAACAAGTAAGAAAGTTAAATTAACATTACATCTTCCATTTTTGTGCATCATCGAAAGATGAGGGGTATATTCGTTTTGTCAAAACGTTTGTGACGCTCAGAGAGAGGCATCAGAGACCCCACAAAGTATATATATTCTTCATCAGCATCATATTCTAAATCGATTTAAGCATAACATTCCGCTGGTCGCAAAAATGAAGCTATCGACTTTAGATTTCGCAGAACCATTCGAAGTTATTGCACGCGGTTGGTATCGAAATTGGGCCAAATCGGTCGAAAGATACGCCCACAGCATCACGTAAACTGAGAACATGTCTGTTTTTAAAAGGGAATAAAAATTGATTTTTTGCTCACAAACTATGGCAAGTAAATGTACAAAAATTTGAGCGCATATTCTCTGGGCGCAAAAATGGGAAAAAATGACCACTTCTACCCAATGTTATAGTGTAACAAAATTAATTATTTCTTCAATACCTTTATAATGCGCAGAAGCGGGCTTCATAAAATCCCATAAAGTATACGAATTCTTGGCCAGTTACAACTCTTGAATGCACCTAAACACGTCCGCCTGTTCGTCTGTCCATTTGTCTGTTTACATAACTTTGTAGTATTTGTGGTAAACATATTCCCGTTAGCGAAAATGAAGACATTGCCTAAAAATTTGCAAAAGAATGTGGAATTGACAAACTTTTCAAAGGACACATCTGCAACGCCCACATGCCTCTACGGCAAAAAATTTCATTTTGAAAATAGAAAAAAAAAGCGCCCATTCCATACTACAGAGCATGACGATTTTGTTCCCTTACTTCATTTGTCTTTTTTAGAATAACGGTGATGGCATTCGGTCCCGATCGAATTTAATTTTTGTATATATTTTGCTTCCTCTTCCTCTCTTGTATAGCGTTTATTTATACTGGATGTGTTTAAGTGGGGCACGATAATTTTGTTGTCCGGAGATGTTTGTAGCGAAAAGTTTTGTCTTATTATGTTTTATTAATATCTTATTTTCTATTAACGAAGATGACGGGTAAGCATTTTTAATGTGGGAAGCAGAAGTACGTTTGATATCCAAGTTTAGAGTAGCGAGCAGAATACGATCCGAACACTGCGTTAAGAGGAGAAAATATATATTCTGGGATATTAGTAATATTGGGGGAGGAAATACGTTTTGCTTATATTGTAATTGTATTGGTTGGAAAGATTCTTATTACGATCTATTGACATTTATGGCATTAACTCCTCTCTTCCCTTCAAAATCAAACGTCTCTGTTTGAACGAGATGTAGCTTGTGCGGATAACTTGTTATGATCGTGGGTTCTTTGTAAATTTAAACAGCAGAAATAGGATATAGTGATGATTGTTTCTCATAAATCCAATATTTATAGCCATCACCGAAAGATGACGGATATATCTATTTTATCAAAAAGGTTTGCACCGCCCAGAAGAAAGCTTCAGAGAGTCCACAGGGTATATATATGTTCACCTATACAGTTGTGCGTTATAAAAACTCTCCTGGCCCCAAAAATGAAGCTATTGACTTTTGCAAAAGATATTGGCAGTTCTTGTACGGATGTTGGTATTGAAAATGAGCCAAATCGAAGGACAAGCCCGCAGCATCCCGTAATCTGAGAGCATCTCTGTTTTTTAAAAGGAATGAAAAATTGGTTTTTTGCTCATTACTCATAAACTATAGCAAATAAATTTACAAAAATGTAAAAAATTGACTACGCCTACCTAATATTATAGTGTATCAAAATTGAATTTTTTTCTCAATTTTCTCATAACGCGCACAAACAAATTTCAAAAACCTCATAAAGTGTATAAATTTTTGGACAATTGGAAATTTCAAACATCTGTGGTAAACATTCTTTCGATCGCAAATATAAAAATATCGTAACAAATTTGAAGCAGAGTTCAGAGAAAATAAAAAAAATCAGTCTCACTCGCTCCATATGCTAGGGCATGAAAATTTTGCACTTTTATTTTTTTTTTGTCTTCTTTAGGACAACCATGATGGGTATAAAAGATTCGGTCGCGACTGAATATAGTTTTCTTACTTGTTTTGTGTTATGCAAGTTTAAATCTCGCACCATATTTTATGGCAAAGTTTCGTCGACTCTACATTTTTATAGAATTGTTTTGAAGTATTTTGGGTAATGAAGAGCTATTGCTTACTTTGAATGATTTCTGTGCTTTCCCGTCTATTGTTTTGAAATATGTAGATGAACGGAATCGCTTTTTACCAAATGTTCGATATTATATAATTGTTTCAAAAATATCAGTTCAGCAGTGATTTCCTGTATACTTGGGTTGATTTAATATTTTAAAAATACAATCCTTTTCTCTTAATTTTATAATTTAATTTTTTTTTTTTTTGCATATTGGAAAATTATTATACGATTCACAGTTAACTTTAATTCTATACATTCCATTCGTGTTCTGTAAGGTATTTCTGAAATTGAAATTATAAGTTTGATTTCCATTTCTTATTCCTAAACCAAAGTTTTTTAAACGTTTTTAAATTTGCAGTCGGCTCTAATAAAATATAACTCATTAATTTTTATATCGGAAAATTCCAACATTTTATATATATTAAATTATGGAAGATTTTCTTTTTTTAATAATTTTTCGATTATAATCGACTCATCTTCGCTTAATAATAATGAGTTAACAATATTTACTATGGCGTGCTCAATATTAATTAGCTGTTTGCTTATGATTTCTATTTTAAATTTTTTTGTTCGAATTTTTAGAAATAATTTGAACATTTCATTCGTTAGCTTAGTTACTTCAATTATTTTATCTCTATTTAATTTATTTGTTGTTACTTTCTTATTATTATATTCTAAAACATCATTTACTTAACCAAAATTTCACGGTCTTCTTTATCGAGAGTGCCCGCAATCCATTTTCAGGCAGTTCTCAACAAATCGAATAATCTTCTTGTTCTTGTTTTTGTTTTGTTTGTACGTAATCTATTTATAATATTTTTTATTATTTTTTATAGGTATATTATCATAAGCGAGTAACGATGGGTTTCGCGAATGTTTCTAATCACATCCAATTCTGTTGCCAGTACCAAATCGTTGCACTTTTGTAAATCTACTTCGGGAATGATTTTAAAAACTCTCCATTGGTTGCGGTCATAAATTCTAAATTTGAATAATTGAGGCTTTGTACCTCTGTTCTCGACGAGATGATTATTATGTATTTATAGGACATTTGTGAATTATTTTACCTTTTTTCATCATAACTGTGCCATTTTTATTTTCTAAAACGATATCTTCTTTACATCTTTTAGAAAGTTTGTTACGTATTATTTTATTTGTTTTTATATAGATAATGTCGCCGGGTTTGTAAGTTTTAGATGCCTCTTTTTTCTTATTATGATGCATTAAATCTATTTCTTGTTTCTTTTCTAGTCTAATATTATCTTCTGACTGTTCTTCCGAAAAATAACTAGTGCGTTTTTGTTTTTTAAGCAGTGAATCGAGTTTTACTTCATTAAGAATTTATCTAATAAGTCTTTAAAAGGTGTATGTATTTGTTCTCCTTGATTTGAAGATTTGAATGAAATAGTTATATTTGTTCATTGACCCTACTTGTGTAAAGTAGTTAAAAATTTATATTTCCATGTGATCTTTTAACATGTGTACTATTGATGCGGAATTCTCATTGTCTATAACAATTTATTTTTTATGTCTTAAAGGATCTTTTAAATGTTCAGTGGCTCGTGAACTTATCATCTCTGCTTGAGCGTAGTTAGAAAATTTATCTATTGCCGCAAGTATTATTTTTTTGTCAGTCTGATAGCTATTTATGTGGACAATTTGCCTATACTCTAGGATAAGCTTCATTTCATAGCTTCATTTTGTTTTCTTGGCTATTTCTGTGAGTTCGATTGTGTCCGGTCAATATTTTTTTCTTCCTGGCCTTCATTATTTTTTATGTTCTTAACTATCTTTTGTGCAAAGCGTACTTTGCAATTAGTGAAGTATGCGTTATAAATGTCTTGAACTTTTGGAATGGGTGGGTTTAGACGCCGGTTGAATATGTTGATTAATTTTTCCTTATTACAGAATGGCCCGATTACTATGTCTGCGGTATGTTGAAAAAACGATTTCGAACTGATAACAGGAATTGAAACCACGCTTTAAAAAAAGTTGATTCCTAAATACGTTAATTAAGACGTCGATTATTTGCATTAAACATTGAAAGTGTGTTTTCGTTGTCATGTACTGTACCTGAACTTATTTTCGGAAATCTAGATAGTGCGTCAGCTACACGTTCGTTTTAACGGGAGATTATGAATTAATTTGCATTTTTTTTTTTTACGACCAGTCACTCAAGAGATGTCCCCTATACGTGCGGGCACGATGATGATCGACAAGGGTTATAGGAAAAAAGAGAGTAATGTTTATAAACGTTCGACTTGAAAATGGAGACCTCAGATATGGTAGGAGAGACTACTGCTGGTAGGTTATTCCAAAGGCGGGCAGTACGGTTAAAAAACGACAAGCCACGCGAGTGTAGTATGCGGCGTACATGCAATTCTGGAACGAGTGGGAGAGAACGCTGAGAAAGATGTATAGTCCTGTGGAAGGTTTTAGTTGGTGCGCATATCTTTTTTATTCCGTCGAACACTTGCCCTGAGCGTACCTGTACATAAACGCAACACATCCCACAGCATGCCGATGCTCAAGGGTATCAAGGGTTCTTGACATATTTTCGTGGTCCATGAGAACCTAACCCTTCCGTTGCATGCGGTCGAAGGCCTCTAGGCAAATGTTCGGAGGCTCCCGCCCACACATGCGAGTTATGCTCTGGTTTTAGTTCGACATAAGTGATGTAAATAGTACGCTTTAAAAAATCTTTGCCACTTCGAACAAATTTTCTGTCAAAGGAACATCGTTTCGTATTCTCATGCCCAAAACATCAAGGGTTACCGAAGCTTATACATTGACACCACCAAAAAAGAGAGGTTGTTCGTCACTTTTCCTGTGCGTTGGAAGACAGCTTTGGGTTTTGGTGGTATTAAAGGTTACCTTATTTACCCGACTGCATTCAAATATTTTTATGAGGTCCCGACTTAGTGTGTCATTCATCATACAACGTTTGTTCTCTATCTCGTTGCTGCATGGTCTCTTACTGAATGAAAACGAATGACACAGGGTGCTGGGGTCTGCAAACGAGTACATAGGGTTCTCCCGGAGGCCGGTAATGGACACAAGGAGGAAAGAAGGGAAAGAACAGAGCCTTGTGGTACATTTGCATTTAAATAGAATTAATTTGAAGAATACCTGTCGCTTATAGCTCTTATCGAAGGGTTGTCGAAGAAGCTCGATATGAATCGAGTAAAAATGCTATCGACACCAATCAGTTCGGACACAAGAGCACCACTCCACACTCTGCCGAATGCTTTGGAGATGTTTAGAGCAACGATCTTTCTTTTGCCTAACTGGGAAATAGCTCGCATAGCTTTCAATTAAAATGCCTCAAAAAATTATTGAGCTTGGCCCAATTTGCCTTCTCGTATATGAAAATATCACGTTTCGGGATTGACGAAAAAAGGCGCTGAAGATTGGCATACGAAAAGCATACAGAAATTTCACGGTGGTTCAAGTTACCGAGAGGTGTAAGGGTCTTAACATCGTATTTATGTGGATGCGAAGTAAGAAAAAGGTGTAGGGTATTTTGCAACCCATTAAGGGTTGCAAAATGCGTTGGTTACTTCATAAGTTGCATTAAGCAATTCTCAAGTATCACAATCTCTGCGTCGCGTCCTTAAGGAGTTGTATGGGTTGAATGGTGCGGCGAGTTTCTGCTGTCGACATTGAAATCGGTAGCAGATACAATGTCGCTGCCGAATTAATTTTCCAGAAGAAGAGATGTTGCGTTGAATAGGGTGCCAACGCCTCTCCGCGTCTGGACTTCTATAAACAAGACCGAAATGCAAGTTGTGTATCCGGATAGTGAATTGTACACATACCGATGTAAATTCGGGATCCTGGATGCTCCATTGTTGCTGGCACTGGAACACTTCGCCGTCGCGGATGTACATCACAAGACCTCTGTATAATAGGAAATTTCAAATGATTTGGTACCCAGGTAAGCGGAAATAACATACATCATTGTTTTCACTTACATGGGTCTCGCAAATAGGGAGTATATCTGTCCAAAATTTGCGTGTGTATAGCGCGATGAAATTTTCGCGCAGAGCGTATATTGCAATAATGGATTATAAATCTACTCACCTTATCTGACTAAAAAAAAGTTCAAACGTTTTATTCAACAAATTAATCAATTTGAAGGGAAACTGTTATTGGAAACTGTCTCTATTGTTGTTGCTAGTGGGGGTATAAAAGCCCTAATTGGTTATATGTAATGATTTATCTTATAGTATGAATTGTTGCTTTTAAAGCTTTGCTCCTGCTGATTTGTTGGGGTTGTTTTGTGCTGTGTTGTCTTTGTGATATTTGTGATATTGGTGCTTGTTATTATTGGTACGATTTTGTTTGCACTGCTGGTGAAGTTATTTTTAGTCGTTATTGTTGTTTTTACTGTTTTTTCTCCCTATTGCTGTTATTGTCGGTTTTCTTTTTTTTACCGTTGTTTGTTATTATTCTTATCGTTGCCGTTGCTATTATTGTTGTGTTGTATTCTTCTTGATGTTATATGCTTTATTGTTGTGTTGTATCAGAAGGATGGCTTTCTATCTTTCGAGTTTCATATTCGGTTTCATTCAGTTTGACATTGAGTTTCCTTTCATATGGATTATTTATCATCATGTGGTTACCTCTAAGGTTGATTGCGACAGTCAAATCTCTTTCTCTCGTCTCTGCTCTTTTAGACTATCGTCACCAACAATGGCATTGAGTGATTTGTATATAAAGAATTTGAGACTGGCTATTTTAGCGGAACAAAAGCATGATGCGTTACTTCTACTTTTCCACATATTGACTTAGCATAGGATGGAGATTTGGTATAGCTTTTTTTTAACTTGCATGCATATAATTTTTACTGGACCTTGAGCCTATTAATACTTGTCTTTCTTCTACATTACTTAATTTGACTTCCATGTATGGCAATGAGGAATATATATCCGTAGAAAAATTTACGTCGTAAAATTGTATACTTCGTAAATTTCCTCCTGATTCAGTACTTGCATGTACTCAGCAAACGATTCATTATGGATTTCACCCATTTTCATTTATCCTATAACATTATTATAATGCGGTGACGCATATTCGGTGGTGCTTTCGATTGCAATATTTAAATTGAAGTTGTTTTTTTGGGTTGGATTATTGATGAAGTTGGTGGTGGTCTTCATGCGAAGAACCTATTATTATTAAGTGGTCCATTGATGTATTTATGTATATTGTAATTGATGTAATTGATGTATATTGTAATTGATTGATCGATGCCCATTGATTTTTGCTTTGGCTGTAGTTTGCGAGATAATTGTCTGGATGCTTGAAAGTATTAGGGGTGTCAAAAATAATTATTTTTTTTATATCCTTTCCGATAATATCTATGCAGGAATTGATTGTTTGTTTGTTGTGTGCGATTCGGGGGGTGGCAAAATATATTTCTATTTTATCTATTACGGTTTTGACGTGGTTTGGTATGATAACTGAGAGCTTGTCGGGCGTTTTTAAACGAATTTTTGCTGCTAGCATAAAGTGTGTGAAACGATTCGTTTTTCAATTTTATGCATAGTTGTAACACTTGTAGTAGGCCGCTAATTCCTAGTAATCTAGGAAGATCTCCACGTAAACCTTTAACAAAAGTGAACAGGATTCCATGCCTGTATGTTTTTGTTCAAAGTTTTAAAGCTTCCTCCGAAACTTGTAAACAAGATACTTTTCTAGTATTAGAGGCAGATGTACGAACAACTTTTTGATAAAATGCTGCAATAACTTATTTTCTTTAATAAGGTCGTTTGGTATTCACGACATCCCAAATCTCTTTCATCGGTGTAGTGAGGCGTCGTACGATTGACCCCCAATTAAAAACTATGTTATAGGCAATATCGGCTTATCCTACTATTTTATATCGAATAACACTGAATATATCGAAGTATGGAGGCGTTCTGATTAAAGTTCGATACATCCCTAAAATTTTTTCAACACTTTGCTTCCACGACAAAAATTCGCTCTTGTTTCACAAATATTCTGTTATACGTTTAACCACGTCAGATATTTTGTCTAATTTCTTTCAATTGTTATCATTAATATTAATTACTTCATCTATTTGTTTTTACGGGCTTGCACTAAAGTGTGCTGTTATATTTTAGTTACTCGTCGTTGCTATATAACTTTCCAGTTCTCTACTAATTTGTGGTCTGGTATATTGTATATTGTGTGTGGAGTATTTACGACTGGTAGTCCGAGGGTATTATTGGGGTTGATCATTATCTTTATAGTTAATTCACTTGTGAAGTAACCTCTTACTCCAATTATACCGAATTCCTTATATTATTAAATATCTCATGATATATGTTTTCTTTTTACTTCTTCTATATTATAAAAAAACTTACAATAGAAGTAATATACTATTGTTAGCTGATGATCCGTTTATTTTTTGTTTTTTTGATTTCATTGTTAACATTTTTCTAGCTATTCTTCTTTGGTGGCTTCTTATGCTGGAAATAGATTTCTGACATAGCTACATAACTTCTTGACTATGGCATTCCATGGCCTTACAGCATAGTGTATGCCAACCTCTACAAGTTCTCATATGCCTTATTGAAAATTTTCTTCATAATTTCAGTTTTTGTTTTTGATAGTTCTTCCCAGCTCCTCGGGAGTGTA
Organism: Glossina austeni; assembly: GCA_000688735.1. NCBI lineage: Eukaryota > Metazoa > Arthropoda > Insecta > Diptera > Glossinidae > Glossina > Glossina austeni. The sequence continues at coordinate 4,066 of JMRR01017806.1, read as the reverse complement.
TTATTGTGGTTAGCACTTCTAAGAAACTGCAATTTTTTGGTAGTCCTAGTGCCTTGGCATTGAAATCTGTCGCAACTACGAGCAGAGATTTGTTGGGAGCATTTCCCTTTTTTTTCCCAACAGCTAGAATTCGAAATGTGTCAAACTTGAAGACGGATATCTTCTTTAGCCATTTCTTGCTAAATGACCAAGCCGGTTCTCTGGGTGATTGGATATCCATGTATCGCCAACCAAGGGATTTTGAAACTACGAAGTGTAGTTTTAAACAGCTTCCAGTACCACCGCGATGTTTTTCCTTGGCATCCGCTTGCAGAACGTAGAGAAGGGATCCTTGGCGCAACCGTTCGCAATCTAGTCCTTCGTTTTTGCCGCACTTTTGCGCTGGTTGCCGTATGAACATATACAAGGGTTTTAAACCACATGTACCCATCGTGAATCAATAGCTTTCCGGGATTGTCCAGGTGAAAGTCAATTACTGCGGACCATCCGAACCACCTTGTGCCCTTCCTGAATGTAGTAAGTTAGCAACCAACTGGATTTTTAAAGCATCTTACATGCAGTAGTGCTTAGTGACTAGACACCACGGCTACTTCACGAGCGCTGATGTGTATTGGCAGTAAGTATTGGCAGGCAGTGCACGCACATATTTCTGCCAATTTCGTTCATATCGATGATTCGGGGGTTTTGAACTATTCACTTCAACTATTTTAATTGTGCAGTTATCAGTTACAGAAATTTACAAAAAGAGAGGCAAAAGCAGGAGGAACGGAATCTGGAAAATCATTCTAAAAATTTAAAATAAACTGGCATTTATTCATTTTACTTTTTTACCCTTTAAGAAGATAGTTTTGCTTCGGGAAATGCACTCCTAAAGAAAGCGGATCAAAGATTTTCTTGCAAAGACTTTTATTTATTTTTCCTTTTTTTTGTTGTTGAGTAAAGTTGGACTAAGCCAATAAATTTGTGGCTTATATGTTCGAAGTGCAATACTTTACTGCAAAGACTTTTAAAAGCTTCATTATTTAAACACTTCTTGTCATAATTTAATTTTCCACTTACGCACAAAGTATACTTTCTTTCTTTTCTCCTAACCGCAAACAATTTTTTTACAATGTTTTTCTCTTTTAAGTAAAATTTTCCTTTTTAAAAGACTAAATTGTCTTGAGTTTTTTCAGCCAACTTTCTTTGCTGACTTCCTGTATTTTTTTTTTTTTCTTCCTTCCCAATGTCTACTCTGCCGAAAAATATCAGAAAATTTGTGCAGTGGAATTCAATATTAAACTCCTTATTCTAAAAATCACTTATTTAACCTTCTTAAATTGCTTTTTGGACAGGTATATTCCACTGTCTGATCATATGGAAATTTTCCAAACGCTTTTAATTACGATTAAAACGCAGCATTAAGAAATAAAACTTTGGCGATCACCACAAGGAAAATCGAATGGAAAGTTCTTGGTCGAAGTTTCCCGAATTTCAAAACGTCGGATCTAGTTAAGATTTTGCACTTTAATTACGATGGCAACACAATGTAGTACAGTCAAATTTCTATTCATTGAAAATTTTTATTCATTCAAAATGACGTCATGAAGATAAGATGCCACTATATAGTGGCATTTTCCCTAACCATCCCCCCAATTTGGGTATTCAATAGCAACAGCAGAATGCAAGAACTGAGACGTGTTAATTTTAAATTACGTATGAACGTCACTATCGGGGGGATTAGTTTTTCTTAACAATCCCGTTGATAAGCGTGTAAAACGACTGTACATAAAAGTTTGGGTTTAAGATTTTAATATATAAGAAATTCGTTTTTCATGTTTGCATACATACTCACATAAGAGTGGCTGGTGTAAAATCTATATTCCACACTTCAATTTACTTAAATAAAAGCTTATTAAAAATAACTTTTTAAAAAAAGTTTATATGTTGTTCCCAATACCTTCCCGGTTTTGCCAGACGACACTGATATTTTTAGCATCATTAGCTTTAATCTCTACATCTTGGGCTTCTTATTTTTCGCTTCAATCTCTTTTGACTGAGATAGGCTTACCGCTACGCTCTCTTCGAATAATGTCAACCAATTATTTTTTTGGCTCGTAGAGAGGCTTGACACTCGCGTTCCCTCATCGTCTGTTATACAACAGCTACACGGGTCATCCTTTGCTATTGCAGGTTGCTTTATATAACCTAGCCTGGTAAAAGAAGGTATCTTTTCCTCGTGCCACCTTAATATATATAAATATTTTCTTTATAGGCTGATCGATGCCATGCCGTTTCTTGTGAACTACATTCTTTACTTTAATAATCAATCAAACGGCTTATTCGCTTTTGCATTAATTTTTTGTATTGTTGTTTACGTTTACATTGATTTCTTTATTTTTGGCTCTAAAATCGTACAATCTTGTTTGAAACAATACGGGAACGTGGCGTCTTATTGTCTTTACCAAATTGAAATTTTAACCTGAAAATAAGAATAACGCATCTTGTGTAAGCCCCTTCAAATTTCATCAAATTGACCGAAACGGCGGCGTCTTATATTGGATATTATCCTTCTTATTTTACATCTCAACGTCGATATCTCTATTAGTAGTAGTAGTAGTAGTAGTAGTAGTAGTAGTAGTTAAGAGTTGGGTAGTTTTCTTTAGGTTGTTCGTTATGCAACGACTTCATTCTTTTTCTCCGTATTTTCACAATTTGGATTTTAAAAGCTCTGAACTCAAACTTTCATCCGATTGCATTATGTCACTATCGATTACCCATATATAATTAGAAACACAGTTAATATTTCGAATATCGTCTTTTCAGATAAAGTAATTTGCTAAAGCCTACAACAGCTGAACTATAGTAGTTCCGGCGCCTGTTCTTAATGAACGTTTGTTGTAAACATTGTGGTGCGCTTTCAAATTTTTGAACCTTCTCTGAAACTAGAAGTGTTTTAAGCCATGTGGAAAAATAATTTTCTTATGCCAATTCATGAATATGAGAATACGCGATTAGTGGAGTGGTTTTGCGAAACTGAGCGCACTTCTACAACTGTTTGTATCTATCATTGTTCGACATCTAATTTTCGCAATGAAATCGTATATTTCTCCAAGTTAATATGCATTTTCACATGGTAGATCAATTACTTCGAACTTATTAGAACTTGCCAATTATATCTTTAAGGCCTTTTCTCGCGGAGCGAAGGCGATTGTTATCTACATGGATTTCAGTAAGGTTTTCGAGAAAATTAACCATAAGCTACTGATCCTTAAATTACAATTTTCCAGCCCAGAGAAGAAAAAAAATCTTTCTCGGGAAGGAGCTTACTCACTATGGAATACATAACCTGCAGAACGTAAAGCTGTTTTTTGATCTAGGCGTACTATTTGATATCGAGCTACTGCCCAATTAAGGGCGTGAAGTTATACTTAAATATAATTAGCAAAGAAACAAACCAATTTTTTTTTACAGAACTCTGTTAAGCCCTTAACAGAATGGTATAAAACGAAGTCTCGGACGGATTTAAGTCAAAATTCAGTTAAAATATAACGTTTGAAAAATTTTTTTACAAAATATAATAAACAAAACATGTATTTATGTAAATTAATTAATAGTTGTAAAGTCAGTATTTTTACACTATGTCATAAATGAGGTTGATTTAGCGAAAGTTTGCTTACCTACTGTGGGCAAACCATGCCCAGTGAAACAATGAAACTAGCACAGCATGAATCCTCTATTAATAGCCTTTCCAACTATGTACAGGTTGTATTCAGTTTTGTGCGAAGAATATTTTTATGGGACTTTGAAAATTGCCATACTTAAGATAATACAGGCTAACATTTAAGCAAATTTTGATAGGTCACTATGGGCAAACTATGTCTAGTGAAAAAATGAAACTAGCAAAGCGTGAATCCTCTATTAATAGCCTTTCCAAATATGCACAGGTTATACTCAGTTTTGACCGGAGAATAATTTTATGGGACTTTGAAAATTGCCATACTTAACATAATGCAGGCTAACATATAAGCAAATTTTGATAGGTCACTGTGGGCAAACTATGTCCAGTGGAACAATGAAACTAGCA